>CM076578.1:675795684-675985346 GCA_034641835.2 Pinus albicaulis
GAAAACTTGCTAGACACTTTACTAGTGGTAAGATATTTCAAATAATTTTTTCCAGGTAAGATTCCTCATTTTCCCCCCAAAAGAGAAATCGATTTTTCAATCGATTTGGTGCTAGGAGCAACACCCGTTTCTAGAGCTCCTTACTGGATGAGTCCCCCTAAACTCATGGATTTGAAAATTCATTTGCAAGAATTGTTGGATAAAGGTTACATCAGACCGAGTGTATCTCCTTGGGGAGCACCAGTGTTGTTCGTGAAAAAGAAGGATGGAACGTTCAGAATGTGCATTGAATACCATCAATTGAATAAGTTGACAATCAAAAACAGATACCCATTACCCAGAATAGATGACCTTTTTGATCAGGTAAGAGGGGCTTCAGTATTTTCTAAGATTGATCTGAGGACTGGTTATCACCAACTCAGAATTAAGGAGGAAGACATCAGTAAAACAACTTTTCGAACCAGGTATGGTCACTACAAATTTGTAGTCCTGCCTTTTGGGTTGACAAATGCCCCTGCCACTTTTATGTGCTTAATGAACAACGTTTTGAACTAGTACTTAGATAAATTCATACTAGTGTTCATAGACAATATTCTAGTTTATTCAAAAAGTGAGGAAGAGCACAAATAACACTTAAGGATAGTTTTGCAAACTTTGAAAGAAAACCAATTATATGCCAAATTCAGTAAATGTGAATTTTATAAAGGCAAGATTCAATATTTGGGGCATATTATTTCTGAACAAGGATTGGCTGTTGACCATGAGAAAATAAAGGCTATTGCAGAATGGCTGGTGCCGACTGATGTTTCAGTAGTAATATTGTTTATGGGAATTGTAGGTTTTTATCGAAGGTTTGTGGAAATATTTTCTTCAATAGCATATCCCATAACTTCACTACAGAGAAAAGGCACCAAATTTGAGTGGATTGAAAAATGCCAAAACAGCTTTGAACAACTAAAATTAAGACTTACTACAGCTCCTATACTGAAAATTGCAGATCCTCACAAGACTTTGTTGTGTGTACATATGCATGTAGAGAGGGATTGGGAGGAGTCATGTTGCAAGAATTTTTTTTATTGCATATGAATCTAGAAAAATTAAGAAACATGAATAGAATTATAGTGTATATGATCTGGAATTGGCTACTGTAATTCATGCCTTGAAGATGTGATGACACTATCTTCTTGGAAAAAAATTTACATTGATGACAGATCATATTAGTCTCAAGTATTTCTTTTCTCAAACATATTTGAATGCTCAACAAGCTAGATGGCTGTATTTTTTGAGTGACTTTGATATGGACATAAAACATATCAAAGGGAAAGAAAATAAAATCGTTGATTCTCTAAGCAGAAATGCATGCCAAAACTTAAGAAGCATTGGGAGTAGTGCTAGTTTTCACTTAGAAGAACTAGTTAAAAAAGTAGCAGATCAAGATCTAGACTATGAGAATCTACAAGTGAAAATTTTGAAAAAAGAAATGGCTGAATACACCCAAAACCAGAAAGGGCTGACCTTCTATAAAAACAGATTGTATATCCCCAATGTGGAGTCTTTTAAGAAAGAAATCCTAGATGAATATCATAAACAACCATATTCAGGACATCCTAGATATCAGAAAATGCTTACAGCCTTGAAAAAGATATTGTTTTTGCCAGGAATGAAAAAGGATATAGCAAACTATTTAGCTAGATGCATGGAATGTCAACTAGTCAAAGTTGAACACCAGCATCTTTTGAATCCCTTGCCAATAGCATAATGGAAGTGGGACACTGTTTCTATAGATTTTATAATCGGGTTACCTAGAAAAAAAGTATAAACATGACTCAGTGATGGTAGTGGTAGATACCTTAACAAAGGCTGTACACTTCATACCTGTAAAAACTACTTTTGGGACAGCCCAAGTACCAAATGTGTTCCTAAAAGAAATATTAAGCCTACACGGGGTCCCAAAGATGATTATTTCAGATAGAGACGCTAAGTTCACAGCTGCCTTCTGGAAAGGTCTGTTTGGGGGCATGGGAATTAAATTGAATTTTAGTATTGCTTATCACCCTCAGATGGATGGTCAAACAGAGAGAACAAATCAGATTTTGGAAGATATGCTGAGAATGTATGTGATGGATAGGCCATCAAAATGGGAAGACTACTTTCATTTAGTCGAATTTTCTTACAACAACAGCTATCAATCCTCCAACAAAATGAGTCCATTTGAAGCACTCTACGGAAGAAAGTGTCATACTCCTTTAAGTTGGAGCCAACCTAAAGATAAGCTAGTATTGGGGCCAGATACTCTACAAGAAATGGAAAGGATTGTCAAAAAAATACAGAGAAGCATCAAGACAGCACAAGATCGACAAAAAAACTATGCTGATAAGAAGAGAGTCCATCGAGAGTTCAAAGTGGGTGATCATGTGTACCTACAGATTAAACCCAAAAAGAGCACAATTTGTGCTAGAAGTTGTGAAAAATTGGCTCCTAGATATTGTGGGCCTTTTTAGGTGTTAGAAAGGGTGGGACCGGTGGCTTATAAGCTGGCCTTATCACCCCATGTTAAAGTTCATGATGTGTTTCATGTTTCATTATTAAAAATATATGTACATGATGCTTCTCACATTGTTGATTGGAATGTGATATAGGTGGAACCAGAAGGGGAGTTCCTTCCAGAGCCACTTCAAATATTGGAGCAGGAAGAAATTGAATTAAGGAACCGAACAGTAGTAAGAGTAAAGGTGTAGTGGAAGCACTTTACTGCTGAAGAAGCTACATGGGAAAGAGAAGCTGAGATGATGTAAAAATATCCATATCTATTTTCAAAATAAACTCTAGTATTTAGCTATTAACACTGAGGACAGTGTTTGTTTTCAGAGGGGGAATATGTAACGCCCCTAGTTTCATGTTTTCAAACTAGACATTTGAACTTCAGTCCAAAGGGGGGTGGACCCCAATGGATAATTATGCTGTGAATGTAATTAATTATTAAGTATTAAAAATAAATAATATATTTCTATGAATGTTGAAAAAATGAGATTTTTGAGATCACTTGCCAAATCCATGAGGTATGGAAAGAGGCTAATACTTTCCCCAAAAATCTTTCAAAAAGCCTTGAAAGAATTTATTTCCAATCTAGATTTTTGAGGAAAAATCTAAATTTCCCCAATGATGTGGAGAGTAGTTGGGAAGAGGTAAAAAGCTGGAAAATCAGAAAGCATCTTTAAAGTCCCTAAATAATGGAAGCCTACGCAAATAGGAATAAAATAATCATGTAATTCTGGACACAGAATTAGAAACAGGCTTTGGGGAGAGCAACTTAAATAAGCTACTTCATAACAGATTGAGGTTGGTCTGTTCTAGGAGAAGATCTCAGCTCAGGGGTGAGTTCTAGAGACATATGAACTTTAAGGTTGGGAGGATTGGTCATCTGTAGAAGTGGTATGTTTACAGTGTTATGGATGGTTAAAATGCCTACTGTTGTGCAATATTGTTAATTTCTGTAGATGTTATTTTAAACCAAATTTCTGAAATTGAAATTCCTTACTTTTAACAGAAGTAAATAGAAGAAATAACTCTTCTGACTTTCTGTATTATAGTAGGAATAAAATTCTAAGGAACACTATCAACCAGAATCTCTAAAGCGTAGTATGGTTTAAATCTAGAGATATTAAAATAAATCCTTAGATAGTAAAATGGATTTCCATACTCAAATTAAATGTTGTAACTTTAATCTGCTTCGATAATGAACAATTATATGAACATGAAGAAATAGATACTATAATTCTACAAGCTGAAATGATAACTGTAACTTTTTATAAACATGCAAAGAGAAATTCATCTCAGTACTTAGGAAAGGATTTATTTCTTAAGAATTATAAATTGTATTCAACAGAGTGCAGTCGATTAAACTGATATAGCAGTATAAAAAATAACTTTACAATGTACAATCCCTTACTCGTGAAATTTATACATTGAAGATTTTAGTGGAATTTCCTTAGTTGCATTGTGAAAATAGAAAGATTTAAAAATTCTAAACTAGCAAAGAATGGAGATTATATTTGAAATTTTGTATAAACAAATAAAGAAAAACTTATATAAGTGCACTTTAAATATTTTGAAAAGGGTATAGCTCTGTGATCCAGTGTAACAATATAAGAAGAATTCTTATATACATCTAAGATATTCTACATGCAAAATACAGGTTCCAGTGAAAATAGAATAAATAAATCTGGAATTAAAATATTTTTATTCCAATAGTCTTAATTAAAATTCAGACAGTATTCCAGAATCTGAGATATACCACAGGGATAACAAGATAAAGTATTAATATATTTCAATTTATCATAAAAGCTGGACATAAAGATATAAGAATAGAATTTAACAGAAAACTCTATTTTAAATTTCAGTACAGATATACTAGATATCTGTTTACAATACTGTCATTAATTACAAAAATAATTAGTGAGAGTACTATTATCAAAGGCAGTATTGCCAATAGCTTATAAAGTTAATTTTGTGAAATTAATTTTATAATTGCAAAACAAGAGGAAAGAAGTTAAATAATGAATATAGCAAATTGTGTTATTAGTGAAATAACCTCTCAATTAAATTATTAAAGAGAGCTTAGTGAAACCCTAACAGGGTTATATACAGATATCATAATTGATAAATGCCATAATAAATATATATCCTACAGACAGAGCTAATCCAGAATATATTAAGTTGTGTATAATCTAATAGAATAAATTAGATACTCCAAACAAACTATAATACACATAGGGTAAAATATGCATCAAAATAAAACGAAACAAAAATGGCTATCGTAAATTTCACCCGTAATCACTCTAAAGTCCATGAACTAAATACATTACAGTCCGGTAAGAAAAGTCTATGATGATAGACAGTAAAAAATTGTTTATTATAGTCTTGCAGAGGCGACTGATTAAACTGCAAAAGTCTAACTGTATAGGTTTATGGAGATTTATATAATATAGTGCCAAGGTAAAAAAAAATCGTGGTAAATTTGTTACCAACCTGAAAATGAAGAACCCATGTGTAAGGTAAGAGTCAGAATAAGAGTTGCACTTTAACTTTGTAACTGAGAAAAATTGAAATAAGCAGGAATGAGGTACCTGCAATGATATAAATTTGTCGGTAAGAAAAAAAAATAAAAAATTATATGTTAATAATAATCAAACCTCAAAATAGCAATATTAAAGAGGTTACCTCCATAAATTCGCCAATGAGGATGCAGTTGTAAAGATGAATGCACAGAAAAAAGAAATGTTCCAATAGTATGTAAAAAAAAAACTGGAAATAGATAAATGAATACTAGAATTCGATTGTATTATTAATACTCACCAATGTGTTCGAAATGACGGATCGCCTTTTCAAATGGGCTCGTATTGAAGGGCTCGATTTCATAGTAGCCGAATTCGTGACGTTTGAGAGGTATCAGGATTGTGCAATTTTCAGAAAGGGCAATAAGAGTTCACCCCGGAGCATGAGAAGAAACCATGAATAGAAGGACATAGGGTTCTTCCCCAAAATTTGTTGAACTGAGAAAACCATGTCTCGAAAGGAAGAACAAAAATCAAACAAATGAGGCCATTAGAATATGTTAAGTTAACAAAATAAACTATGTAAATTATAGTGCTCTCAATAATGAATCTAGAAGAGGAACGTCGATATTCCTTCCTGTCTGAAGAGAAATAAATAAATCACAGGAACGATATGAGAAATCGAACCTATGAAAAAAAATATGAAACCAGAGCTAAAGCGAATGGATTCAAAAACCCAATATTTAACAGAAGGTTCAAGAAAAACAATTATTATAAACCAAAAATCGATGGTATAGAACACTGTAAGAATGCTTCAGAAAATAACAAAGACTTACCAGAACGTATGGTGAATGGAGGCAACAACAAAAAACGTTACTGACTTTAGATTTTCTCATTCCTTCCCATACGAATGAACCAGAGATAAAACCCGCATCGGTGAAATGATTCCTAGAAATGTTAAAGCGAATAGTGAAGGAGTAAAATAGGAAGAAGCAGACAAACCCTAATGAAAATTGAACCATCCACATGGTAGAGATCTACCAACGTTCTCGTGGATCAATGTATAAATTCACGAATTGACAATGAACTAAAAAATTTATGGCAAAGGGTATTGATACAGCTGAAGCTTTAAAAACGAAACGTATGACAATCATATTCATAATATAAAATAATTTTGTTTATGTGGCTCGAGAAAAGGTAGAAATCCCTTTCATATCATTACAATAAATGTACAAGACCGGAGAAATTTCATATATACGGATTGGCAGTTGACAATTCCATTATAAACGATTAAAATATAAGCACGATGTACCATAATGAATCCACAAAAATCTGAGTAATATATTTCAAAAGACCCCTTGGAAAATTCGTACGTCCATGTTATGATATTGTTACAAGAGTAACGGAATTTAATTGAAATTACAAAACATTCCAATACGTGGAGTTAGTTTTAAATTACAAGATGTAATTAGTATGTAAGTCCAATATCAAATCGATTTAAAGATTGATGACCAATGTCAAAGTAAGAAGTTGGGTATAGAAGTGTTGCTTAGGAAAGGTTATCGACTGTTGTTATTAAAATTGTGATAAGTATTAGGTGGACACTAACCTTTAGTGAAAGATTGAGGTTGATAAAAAAACATACGTTGTATAATTTAGACCTATAAAATGATGATACTCTCTGAAATTAAGACGAGACTATCATTTAGAGGAATGCATTAAGTAGAAAGATGGAAATTGTATAGAATTAAATTAAATAAATATCATTAGAATGGACTCTAAGTATATTTATGAAGAGAATATGTTGAGAGGGGTAATTAAAGTTCCTTATAAAAAATAAAAAATATAATTTTGTTGATAATTTGGGAGACATTACAGTGGTAGAACATTCATCCACTTTCGAATCCCAATTCGGATCCAACTTCACCAAGGCTTTTGAATGAAGGATTGAAAGAAGAATTTAGGTGAGGATTAATAGTTAAAAAGAGAAAATAAAAGATAACACAAGAATTAATAATAATTAATATTTTATTCTCATTTATTTTTTATTTTTTAAACATTTTAAGTAATAATTTTTATTTTAATAATCTATTTTAATTTTATAAACTATTTTTAAGTAATATTTTACTTAATTATTCTATTTAATCATGGGACAATAATTTTATTAATTAATTTATTAGATTTAGAAATAATAATTTAATAATTACTAATATTTATTTATTACTAATATTAGTACTTATAATAATCAATTTAGAAATATTACTAACTAATATCCTAAATTTTATATTTCGAGTTGAGTAGGATTAATTCATAATTAATGTAATTAATAATATTACAAACTTTGATCTTCTTAATGGATTCAAGCCTCAATCCCACCACAAACCTCTCCCTCTATCTCTCAATCTTGTTATGCATACCACCCACATGCAGGAGACTAATGAAAGAAAAAGGCACATTGGATTCGATAGAAGTAAAACCGACCTTTTCTTAAGGGATTAGAGAGGGATTTAGGCCCCATGAATTATAATAATAACATTGATCACATTTATTACCATTCCACTACTATCCTTCCCAACACCATTAGCAAGTTTTCTAGTGATATTTCATTTAAAAATTCTAATAGAACCTCTAATCCACGGTACGACAAAGTTTGCAGAAATTGTGAGGAAAGCGATCACGGACACTTCTAATGAAATAATTAAGCTGTAGAATATTATTATATAAGAAAATATCATCAAGAGGAGGAAAATATCATATATTAATAAAGGACGAGATTATCTTCTCCACCTTTCTAAAATCGCTCCCAAAAAATTTTGGTGGAATGTTCTTGCCTATAAAACAAAAGATAAGCATTCTATTCGCTTACAAAACTGCGACAAATACCTTAGGAAGTTGTATAAATCTCTGGATACTATGGGAATCACCTTAATCACACGAATTAAGAAGGATGTATTCTCTCCCAACAACATTGAGTCTCGTATTAATAAGCTCACTAATGGGAAAGCTAAATATATTGAAGGATATCAAGCTAAGATCCTTAAAATGGTAAGATCTATCCTCATTCCTTATCTCCACAAGATTCTCAATTTGGATGTAACACATGGCTTCCCTTAGCTTTGGAGGCAAAGCCTTATTGTACCTATATTTAAAAATCAGGACAAGAGTGTTCCATCTAGCTATAGGACCATTATGGTTAGCTATATCATCGACAAGATTTATGGGCTCATTTTGGAGAAGATGATTAGCCTTTGGATTGAGAGCGACGTCACAATAGTAAAGCGGACCTCTTCTAGTGCTTTGTGTACTTTAGAAAATATTTCGACATTATTCCTCAAGATAAACTTTGGGAGAGAATTAAAGAGATCATGGTCCCTCATGAGCTGAGGATTGTTGTGATCTGTCTCTATGAAACCGTCATTTCCAAGCGTAGGACCAACGAGGGGTGGTATAAAGACACCAAATGTAATATTGGAGTTAAGCAAGGGTTTCCCCTATCCCCTACCCTTTTTCGCTTATACATCGATAATCTAGAGGAGTTTCTGGAATCTACAAGGCACAAGGGCACTGAGCTTGCTGGTGTTCTCATTACTCTTCTCCACTAGGTTCATGATATTGTTCTTCTTGCCAAAATCCTTGATGACCTTGAAAAAAAACTCTAGATTTTTCATGACTAATGCTCCAATACGGTTATGATAGTTAATACCGACAAGACTAAAGTCATGATCATTAAAGCCAAAAATATCACCCATGGTAGTTTCATGTATAATAACAAGTGCCTATAGTAGGTTTATTATCATAACTATTTGGGAAATGACTTTCGTCATCCTCTCAACTAGAATTATAGAATTGAGAAAAGGATA
The DNA here is from genome assembly GCA_034641835.2 of Pinus albicaulis. NCBI lineage: Eukaryota > Viridiplantae > Streptophyta > Pinopsida > Pinales > Pinaceae > Pinus > Pinus albicaulis. The sequence continues at coordinate 675,804,599 of CM076578.1, forward strand.
ATTGGGGGTTGTAAAGCTTACTATGAGCTTGAAAACAATTATAATTGAGTCTATCTTTACATTTGGAGTAAAATGAGGCTCCTCTTTGACACCCTTGTCACCCATGTTTTCTTATAGGGATGTGAAGTTTGGGGTTTCAGTATATCCAGAGAGTCATGGAGGAAGATTGAGATGATTCAAAATAAATTCATAAACTAAAACCTTAAGATGAAGGAAAATACTCCCTATCCTATCCTCTTGATTGAATCTTTTTTGTCCCAAATTGAAATTACGACAATGTTTAGATATATGATTTATAAGAAGAAGCTTGACAACATAGTATAAAAAAGGCTCCCTAAAAATTATTCTATCTATAGTCAAAATCCTCACCTTCACCTGAAGCACAGGTCGCATAAGGATGCCCTATCCTGGCTCAAGAATTGGGGAATGAAGGAGGATCTTAGTATGGGAACCAAAGATAATATCAAAAATACTATTACCTCCAAATTTAGGGACAAGTTATGGGAGGATCAAGATCTGGAGGGTAAAATGAAGCTAATATACTATAAGGAAGTGATGAACCCAACCCTTGATAATCATAATTATCTCTTTGTGCTCTCTAAAAATAAGAAAAAAATGAACATCGCTAAGATAAGAAGTAATTTCCATGAGCTTCAGAGTGAGACCTGATGGTGGTCTATTCCCAAGGCCCCTTTGAATGATAGAATCTGTCAAATTTGTGATTCAAAGTAGGTGGAAGATGAGAACCACTTCCTTTTAGACTGCCCAACTATTACTCACATTCACTCTCAATTCCCTACCATATGCAACACTTCCAATATTCTTGAATTATTAATCCAACCCACCTATACTGATCTTGGAGTGCTTATTTCTGCTCTCTTTAACCATAGAAACAATATTTTGAAGAATCAAACACATATTCTTTCTCCTCTCTTAAGGTACGATATACCGCATTGCTCTTAATGGACGGTAACCATCATCATCATCATAATTATCATAAATAATTAGTAATAATTGTTAATAATAATAAATTTGAGAGTAATTTTAAAAATAAATTAAATATTCTTTATTATTTAATATATTAATTAATTTCGATTCTAAAACTTACTAAGTGACAATAATTTAATATATTATCACTATAATTAATAAAATAAGATTATTCACTAACTAATTATTAATAAAATAAAATGAAATTAATACAAATACAAATAAAATAATTATTTACTAATTAATATTAACATTTATCTATTCAAAGTAATAAATAAATATTAATAATTCTTAAATAATTATTAATTTTTATTTTATTATTTGATTAATTATTTATATTTTTATCTTTATTTTATTAGGATTTATATTAAGACTTTTTATATTTAATATTTAAAACATTAGATACTCTTAGGTCTCCATATTACTAGTGTAGTCCCTTATTGTTATTAGTGTAGCCCCCTTATTGTTATTATTGTACACCTCTAACCCCCATATTTTTATTATTGTTCCCTTACATTATTATTGTTAGGTCGGCTAGGATCATATTGTGACCCCAACGACCCCTATATAGAGAAGGAGCTTTTGTCATTTGTATCATCCAAGAATTGTTCATTTATGTAATGTATTGGAGGTTTTCCCCTCGATTTGGCTGATTTATAAGGCATTGATCTCTCCTTTCTTATATTTTTTGGAGCTCGTTTCATGACATTTGGTATTGGAGCTTTGATTTTATGGTTTCACTACTCCAAAGAGGCCAACGTGGAATTTTCGCTATAAATTTTTTTCTCCGAAGGTTCAGAAGCTGAAATGTTTACATTGCAAAGTCGAAATCATGAGAAACTTCTCGTAAAAAAATCAAATCTTGGTTCAAAATATTTTTGGATATATGATTTGTGGAATTTAGGGATTTTTTAGGCTACCGAATTTCACCGAAACAAGTCATCATGGAATTTGTGCTATAATTGTTTTTCTACGAAGTTTCAGAAGCTAAAATTTTTACAAAGTGAAGAAAAAATCCTGAAGCACTTCTTGTAAAAATTTTAGATCTTGGTTCGCAATATTTCTAGAGATATGATTTGTGGAAGTTAGGGTTTCTTCAGGCTCCTGAACGTCATCTCAAAGAGGTGACCTTGGGAAATCCTCATAACTCTCTCTCTGACCATCAGATTAGAATTCTATAAAAGGTGGCCGCAAGTACATAGACTATAGTTTCCTTTGTATCAATTTCAGAGCTAAAGGAGGAGACAATGACACGTGGCATGTCATATAACTTTGCACAACCAAACTAGTCCAAAATTAGGTCATTGTGGGACATTTGGCATAACTTTGACTTGAAGAATCCAAATTAGGTCTGACCTATGGAATTCGAAAGAAGATGCAGAAGGCTACTATAGGGCTGAAGTTCAGATATTGAAGATCCGAAATCACAAATATAATTCAGTTTCTACATCGAACTCCTTAGAAGTAAGAAAAATGAGTGTATTTTTTTTCAAATTGCATAAATCTTGTTTGAAAAATTAGTTTTAAGTGATTCCAAGGGCCTATTGAGAATATATATTAGTATTAGGTTCTAAAATGCCCCCTAAAAATAATTCAACTCCCATTAAGCCATTATAATACTCTACTATGACTCACGAAGATGAATAATTGCAACATGATCTATCAGAATTACAAGAGCAAGTGCACCAAATTTCACTCTCACAAAGACCAACAAAAAATGAAATGGAAGTTTTGAAGAAAGTCCACGAAACAAAGATGGATGGTTTGAAGAATAATATGTATATTTTTAAGAAAGCCATGGAAGCTAAGATGGATGGCATGGAAGTTGGCATGGAAGCTAAGATGGAGGACATGAACGACAACATGGAAAAAATGAAGAATGATCTAAAAGCATACATGGAAGGTTTGAAAAATTTGATACAAGGAATGTTTCCTAATGGAGAAAATATACTAGAGGAAACTCATGATGAGAAAAAAAATAAAAATTATGGTTGGCAAGAAAAATTGAACATAAAAGTATGCCGACAAGGAAGCATACCACTCACAACTATAAAGATCGAAGTGTTTCTACTCCTAAAATTCCACAATATACAAGGTTTACAACACGACAGTTGGAATAAAAGGGAGCAAAAGGGATTTTTTACAGTTGTGATAGAAAATGCACTAAAGGTCATAAATGTGCTGCAAAGAAATTATGTTACATAGATTGTGAAGAGGAGGAATAAAATGAACAAGAAACTTCAAAAGAAGAGGATATACACCAGGAACCAACCCTAGAATAATAAGAAATGAGTTTGACCATATAGTGTAATGCATTGGCAGGAATTACCACTCCTCAGATTCTCAAGATAGAAGGACATATCAAGAAGAAAAAGGTAATAGCATTGATTTATTCAGGTAGTACTCATAATTTTATCCATTGTAAGGTAGCCAAGGAATTGAATTGTTTCCTATACCCAACACCAGAAGATCAAGTGATGGTTTCAAATGAAGGAACTATAAATCGCTTTGGAAAATTCCATAATATCAAGCTAACCATGGGGGAATATGTATTGAATAGTACAGTGCTTTCCATTCCAATGGGAGGTGTTGATGTTGTAATAGGAGTACAATGGCTACAATCTTTGGGGAATGTAGCTTTTAATTTTCAAGAACTTTTGTTGATTTTTTTACGGAAGGAAGGGAAATCGAATTATGGATTATTGTAGGGAAGCTGGCAAAGATAATAAGCTCTAATGTTGTGGAAAAGCTTCTGAAGAAGAAACAACTAGGCGTAATTGCACAATTATGCTTGCTAAAAGTTCCAACATCAAAATCATCTATTTCTCCAGATCTACAAAAAGTCTTGGACAGTCATTCCAAAGTATTTGAAACTCCCAAAGGACTCCAACATATTCGTTATCATGACCATGCTATTCATTTGATTCCAGGATGTGTTCCTCCAAACATCAAGTGTTACAGATATCTTTATGTCCAAAAGAGAGAAATTGAATGTTTGATTGTAGAAATGTTAGAGGTTGGTATAATTCAACCTAGTCAAAGTCCTTTCTATGCTCTAGTAGTATTGATGCACAAGAAGGATGGATCATGGTGAATGTGTCTGGATTATAGGGCACTCAATAACCTCACTATTAAAGATAAATTTCCCATTCCTGTGATTGATGAATTATTGGATGAAGTACATGGCATAATTTATTTTACCAAGTTGGATATTCATTCAGGATATCATCAAATTTAGAATGAAGACTGAAGATATTCTAAAAACAACATTTCAAACTCATTAGGGTCATTATGAATTTTTGGTCATGCATTTTAGCCTTACCAATGCACCTTATACATTTCAAGGGTTTATCAATTACAGTTTCAAACCCTTCCTTAGAAAATTTGTTCTAGTATTTTTTGATGACATACTAATCTACAAGAGGTCTTGGAAGGATCATGTTCAACATGTTGACAGGGTGCTCAAACTATTGGAGGAGAAACAATTATATGAAAAAACATCCAAATGTCTCTTTGGAGTACAAGAGGTGGAATATCTAGGTCATATTGTATCCCATGTGGGTGTTAAGTTAGACCCTAACAAAATTAAAGCCATTAAGGAATGGAAATTCCGCACAACGATAAATATGTTGCAAGGATTTATCGAGTTAACAGGTTATTATCGCAAGTTTGTTAAGAATTATGTGAGAATAGCAACACCTCTAACAACATTATTGAAGAAAGATGCATTTTCATGGACTCCTGAAGCAACTAAGGCTTTCGAACATATTAAAGAGGCAATGTGCCTAGCACCAGTCTTAGCTATGCCAGACTTCACAAAAACCTTTATTATGGAATGTGATTCCTAAGGAAATGGAATTGGTGTTGTTTTAATGCAAGAAGGAAGACCCTTTAATTTTGAAAGTCATCCAATCAAAGGAAGGTATTTACAGAAAGCTATTTATGAGAAGGAAATGTTGGCAATACTGCATGCATTAAAGAATTGGTGACCTTACCTAATGGGAAGGCACTTCACAGTAAAAAATGATCCTGATAGTCTGAAACACTTTTTGGAACAAAGACTATCTTCAGAACGATAGCCAAAATGGGTCACAAATATGTTGGGTTATGAATTTGAAATCATCTACAAAAAAAGGAAGCTAAATGTTGTTGCAAATTCACTCTCAAGAAAGGATGAATAGGTGGAATAATTGCTTTGTGCAATCTCTATTATCCAATGATATTGGATAACCGAAGCAAGGGATGAATGGAAGAAGGACGAAGAAGTATTGACACTCATTCAAAATTTGAAGCAAGATCCTCATAAATCTCATACATTTACTTGGAAAAATGATTCATTATGGTATAAATATCGCTTATATATTTGTAATAATTCCCAAATAAAAGAAAATATTATTTTGGAATTGCACACTTCTCCTTTAGGAGGACACTCGGGATTTTTAAAAAATTACCACAGGGTGAAGAAATAATTTTTTTGGGATGGAATTAAATCTGATAGTCAAAATTTTGTAGCATAATGTTTGGTTTTCCAACAAAATAACTTTGAGACCATTAATACCCCAGGTCTTCTAAAACCTTTATCCATTCCAAGTAAACGTTGGGAGGAGATTTCAGTGGGTTTTATCATAGGGTTACCTAAGTCCGAAGGAAAGAGTTTCATCATGGTTGTATGCACACTTTTGTGTATTAGCTCATCCATTTAAATTAAGTACAATTTCTACTGCATTTATGGAAACAATTCAAAAAATACATGGGAACTCAAAGGTTATGGTAAGCGACAGAGATCCCATTTTTCCTGGAAATTTTTCAACAAAATTATTTTCTTTTTTGGGTACTCAAGTAGCTCATATCTCATCTTATCATCCGCAATCTGATGGTCAAACTAAGATAGTGAAAAAATGTTTGGAATGATACCTTCATTGTTTTGTATCTGATAAAAAAAAATAATGGGTCAAGTGGTTACCTATCGCTGAATGGTGGCATAACACTTCCTTCAATACTGTAGAAAAAATTACCCCATTTATGACTCTTTATGGATTTCATCCACCATCAAACACATCATCTTTAAGGGAAAATTCTAAGATGAAATTAGTGGAATATCACATCGAGCACCAACATCAAGTTCTCCAATTCTTAAAGGATAACCTCAATTTTGCATAAAATCGAATGAGAAAACAAGCAGATCAACATCACAGTGAGAGAAGTTTTGATGTAGGATACTGGATATTTTTACGCCTGCAACCATTGAAATAAATTTCCCTCAAGCATGCTAAAAAGGATAATAAATTATCTCCAAAATACTATGGTCCTTACAAGGTGTTGCAAAATATTGATACTATGGCATACAAATTGGAGCTTCCTGCTTCTTCGCGAGTGCATCCAGTTTTCCATGTTTCATGCTAAAAGAAGGTTATAGGTGACAAATTTCCAGCTCAAACAATATTGCTAGAACTTGATGAGGAAGGAAAAATCATATTGGAACCTAAAACATTCACGGAAACAAGAACTTGAAAACTACGAAATCGATCAATTTCAGAGTATCTCATCAAGTGGAAGAACTTACCCACTCATCCAAATCTAATCAAGCAATGAGGGCAAAACTTTTTTGGAGAGGGGCATGTTAGGTCCCCATATTACTAGTGTAGTCCCTTATTGTTATTAGTGTAGCCCCCTTATTTTTATTTTTGTACCGATGTAACCGCCATATTGTTATTATTGTTCCCTTACATTATTATTGCTAGGTCGGATAGGATTATATTGTGACCCCATGGACCCAATATATAGAAGGAGTTTTTTTCATTTGTATCATCCAAGAATTGTTCATTTATGTAATTTATTGGAGGTTTCCCCCTCAAAGTGGTTGATTTCTAAGGCATTGATATCTCTTTTCTTCTATTTTTTGGTGTTAGTTTCATAACAGATACTAATAATAACTATTAATTAACTATTTCTTATTAAGTGTAAATTAAAATTAATTAATAAGGATAATTATTAAAATTAAATAATTTAATTATTTAAGGAAAAATAAGAATTATCATTGAACTAACTGCTTTTAATTTATGATGAAGTTTTATAATCTCTAGTGCCTCTCTAATTTCCTTCTTCGATAGTTCTCCTCTCTCGCAATGATCTTGGCATTCTATAGATGCATATGATGCTTAGTTTTTGAGGAGTGGTCTAGAAAGGCTAAGGTGAGATATCTCTCATTCTTAATATTGGCTTTGTATTCTTTAACTCGTGTGTGTAGCGAAGGCCCAGTTTCACCAATATAATGTTTCTCGGATGAACGGTCAATATTGTAAACTCCTTTAATTTGTTCATGGCTAATACTATCTTTAACTCATCACATTCTCTGTCTTATTGTTCATGATGCTGAAAATTACGTGAATATGCCCATCCTCCCTAGAAAAATGGTGATTTTACCGGTAACAGCCTTGATGTATTGTAGAAAAACCATACCACAATTTTCTTGAGGTCCCTGACGCTTTTCAGACAGGATCAAACCCTCAGCTCTTTTTAGGGATTTTTTGAGATATTTTTATTTATAAAATATATGCCTAAATACAAACTTCAGGTGGTCAATTGCATCTTTAAGGAACTCTACATCAAATATTTCCAGGGATCTAACAACAAGAGTATCAATGACACCAAACGTTTGAGTTGGATGATGGTAAGACTGAGGATGAGGATAGATGTCAGTATGAGTTTTCTTTCTAAACACCTGATGCCCTAGGGTTCCATCATCCTTCTTGGTAACAAGGACATAGAAAAACTTAATTATCCTCTTTTATTAAACCTCCATATTAAAATTAATTTTTGAGGAAATGGAGTTAATGTGATTAAAAAATCTCTCGAGATTTTCCTTCCTATGAGTCCACTTTATGTTGATGTCATCTACAAATATTTTCCACCAAAATGGTTTTAAGGAAGAGAAGGCAAGGGCCTTCTTCTCAAATTTCTCAATATATAAGTTCGAAACAATAGGTGAGAGTGGTGATTCTATTTCAACAACTGATACTTACTCATAGTATTCCCCTTGGAAGCTGAAAACGTCAATCGTAAATAAATCTCCGCAACCTTGGGTGTTTCCATATCAGTAACTTATTTTATGACCTAAACCTCCTAATCAAATGGAATATTGGTAAATAATGATACCACATCAAAAAATACCAAAATTTCGCTCTCCTCCACCGTCTCATATTTAATAAGCTTAACGAAATCATTAGAGTCCTTTATCTAGGAGTCAGTGTTTCCAACACGGGGCTTAAGAATATTGGAAACATATTTTTCAAATTCAAAAGTGGGGGATTCTATGGTACTAACAATCGGTTTAAGGAAGACCCCATCTTTATGAATCTTGGGTAATCCATAAATTCCTGGAATAACCTCACACGCAGGGGTCAATTTATTTTTTATCTTTTCATCATTCCCGAAATTCATTATTTCTTTCTTGATTTCTCTTAAAGCCTTAGGCAGGGGTTGGAATTAAATTTCTTATAGCTACTACAATCTATATGCTTGCTCATTTTTCTTATATAATCAACCTTACCTAAAAAAACATTAGCCCCTCCCTTGTCCACCTTTGGGACCACAATCTTGTCATTATTCTGAAGGGCTCTTAGAGCATTAAGCTCATATTTTCTTAGGTTTCTCCCTAGGGCTCTCACTTTCCTTAGTATAACAGATCATTCTTGTATTAATGGTTCTTTATCAACGAGGGATAAACTCTAAATCCCTTCCTCAATGTTGCAAGAAATCCTCTCTTTTGTAATGTCTTTAGCTGCAACACAAAATCCTAAACCTTGATTGAGAATCCTAATGGAATCTTGACTTAAATCAATAAAGGATAAGTTAACAAACTTTTTATTTATGGCAATGGATTTATGGCACAAATCCTCCTTAGCATCACAATATAGTGATCATCTATGAGCTTGTTATCCCCCCAACCCTAGCAGCTCTTTGGCTTGCTCCCTATTGCGCTAGCTAAATGCTGTGAAACACTCTTATTTTTATCTTTATATTGAGGGCCATTATGGCTATGGATGATAACCTTCTCTTCCTTTAATTTTGCAATATGGTGTCCATCATTACCACATGACTACAATTCATATAACTCTGGCTCATTTTATTAACAAGAATCTGAATTCCTACGAAGATGGTTACATTTCCCAAGACTGAGCTACCACCATGAAGAGAATATCTTATTTTTAACCATAAATAAAATATTTCAACTCTCTAAATAAAATATTTAGATTTACATATTAGATAACATAGTTTTATATCAAGTAGATATCAAGAAAAAGGAAATTGATTTATGTTATTAGGTGTTAATATTGATATAGGCTCATTATATATATATATATATATATAGGTGCTTGTTTTAGAATATTATTTATAACATAACTTAATATTATATTATAAAACATGTTATATAAATTATTATAATAATTATTTTTATTTAATCATGGAATATTTAATTAGGTATATGTTGTATAATATAATATTAAAAATTGTATTAAGTAAAGTAATAGAGACTTATTTGTGTGTGTGTGTGTGTGTGATTTTAGTTTAATAATATGTTGATATGGAGTATTTTAAAGTACATAGATGTATGTTTATTTTCGAATATGATTTGTATTACTAGCCTAGATCCATCTAACTTTAGATCTATCATTCGCCGATAAGGATCAAATTGCTTGAGGTGCAAACCTTCATTTTGGAGGGTAGAAGTGGAGGGAATATTTGGATCATAAGGAATTTGATCCCTCTTCGCTCATGATACGTCCAAATTTAGATGGATATAGGTGGGTTTTAGTTGAGGGAAGCAATGCAAAAACTTTTGATTACCATTATTATGTATGTGTTTGAGATAAACATCATACATTGAAATTTACTTTATATTTTCTTTACTTCACATGTCCATATCATTATATTCTTTAATTTAGTCTTTTTTGTTTTCCTTGAATGACTTTTATGGTTTTGTTTGGATTCTTTGAGTGTTTTCTATGTGTTTATGTTTTTGGATTTCGATGGAAATGTTCATGAACGTTACAGTTGTTGTGCTATATTTATATATTTATATTTAATTGTCTGTTAGTAATTAGTCAGTGATGATGAAGGGAGAAAATATTGTCAGTAGTTTGGAGGAGGATTGATGTTGCAAATCTATATGATTTATTCTTAATACCTTGAAAAATATTATTTAATAATATACAATCTAAATATTTATGAGCTTATAAATTGAGGAAAGGGTTGCACCATAAGATATTTGATCACTTTTGGATCATGATAAATATGGTGTTATAAGGATCTAGGTTGGTTCCATTCATGCACAATCACATTAAATATGTTTAACATCTAATTATTATAACCATTTTAAATATGTTATATATGACTAAGATTAATTTGGTCATTTTAATTTTAAATTTTCTCAATTCCCTTAAATTTTTGAGATGATAGATATTGTAAAGAAATTTATTGATGAAAATTGATGAAATACAAATTTTGAGGGAAAAGTGACAATGTAATAGTGTTGTATGATAGAAAATATAAATAATAATATTGTAGTCAATTACAAATACAAATTTGGTTCTATTATTCTTTTTTTCACCTTAGTTAGTTTTCCATCTTTTCATATTGATTATATGAAAAGGGAAGTTGAAATTATAGACCATTCAAATATTTAATTTTAGCTATTTTAGTAAATATCATACCTTCTTCCTCTTTCTCTCTAATATTAATAGGTTGAATTATTATAACAGAAAAATCAATGCACATTGTCAATACCTTTTTTGTGCTTACAATGGAATCAATGAACATTATTAATCCAATCACTTTAAAATTAATGTACCATCATACATCCATTTACATCAAATCAGAAATCAATATCTACACTGCAATCAATACATCTAATGGAATAAATCAAATAGGACTAGAAAACAACATCTATACCAAAATAAACGCATCTAATGAAAGAAATTAAATAGGATTAGAAATCAATGTCTACACTAAAATCAATGCATCTAGTGCAATAAATAAAATATAATTAGAAATCAAAATCTACACTGAAATCAATTAATATAATGCAAGAAATAAAATAGGATTATAAATAACCCTCTACACTAGAATAAATCACCCTCTATACTGAAATCAATGCATCTAGTGTAGGCAATGAAATATGATTAGGAATCAACATCTACACTCAGATCAATGCACCTATGGCCAGAAATAAAATATCACTAGAAAAAAACATGTACGCTAAAATTGATTCATATACTACAAGTAATCAAATATGATTAGAAATCAACATCTACACTTAAATGAATGCATTTAGTGGAAACAATCAAATAAAATTACAAAATACAAAATACAATGGAATCAATTCACTCGATGGAATTAATTAAATAGGATTAGGAATAGACATCTTTATTGAAATCAATGCATCTACTTTAGTGAATAACATTGTATATCCCCCACCCTCTTTGTCCTCCCCCTCTCTCTCTTCTTCCCCCTCTCTCTCCACACAATTTATATCTATATCTCTCTATATATCTGATTTTTCTCTCTATCTCACCTCCCCCAAACACACACATTATGTCACTTCGATCTGTAAATTTTTGTGAATATTTCATTAGACAGTTCATCGCAACAACTCTAATAATATTATATTAAAAATATTATATTCTACACTAATACAATTTTATTAAAATTTAATATATGTAGATTTAATTGTAATTAGTTCATGCATACAGATATAAATTATGCAGAAAAGTTGAGAATGAAAAAACAATCTCAAACACACTTAAGACACAATATATGCTCTCTAGTAAACCCCTTCATGAGAAAGCCCAGCTCAAAGGTGAGGCCGCTTCACTCACCTTCTCTATTTGTAAATATGTGTAATATCCCGTTTCGGGGATATCTCTAAAACACAACAAACTCCAACCAGAGATTGACTGGGAGGGTATTTACCGGATATGTCTCCTCTAAAAGAGGACGAGATCCGGGGGCTACCTAGCCCTTTCTAGACTCTATCTAAGAGTGAAATATAAACACACCAAGTGGTATAGAACTATAGCGCTCAAACACAATAATAGAAATAGAAATAGAATACAGCAACTACGGCTACCACGGCAACTACGGAAACTCAACTAGAAAACATATAGATAAAATGCTGAGTCATTTTATTAATCTGAGAAATACAATGAAGTACAATAGGCAATCTTTTGCAACGCAAGTGAGAAAACACTATCAGAAAAGACAGGAAATGGCTGCTCTAAGAACTGCATCCCAGCTGCTGGAAAAATGCTGTGTAGCTGCTACTGCTGGAAGCGACTGAAGATTAGGGGATTATCCCCTTGCCAGAATGAGATGAAAATCAGCAAATCTCCTCTCCTTGACAACCCCGACAAGATCTACAAACCATTCGAAGAATGGCCTACCCTAGAAACCACTAGAGACTGCCTCCCTAGTGACTTACACTGGCCTCCAAGGTACAGTGTAGTGGCTGGATAGAAACAACTAAAATACTGCCAGAAACTCTTCCAAAAACCTCCGTCGGGGAAAGGCAGACCCTCTACTCGAAATCCCGGAAAAATCACCTGCAGAAACCCCAATCCGAAGCTCCTCCACAATGCAATGCATCCTCTCTCCCAGTGACTACACAGTCTCTCTAAGCTCCAGCTCCGCAACAAACCCAAAAAATTAAATGACTCACAAAATAATGAAAAAAAAACCTTGGCCGAGCAGGCACTCGAAGTGCCCCGGGGTTAAGGGTGAGATCTCCGCACAGAGACACTTGGTGCACTAAACAGTGTTGTAGACAGGCTAAATAGCCAGCGTGCTAAAGAAGACCAAAGTCTCACTCCAAAATCAACAACTCAAGAATGATCCAAATGAGGAGGCTCCTCCATCTTTTATAGCATCGGTTTCCCTCCAAAACCCATCGTAACTTCTCTCTCCTCCACATCCTCATCCTTATCTGCGCAGAAGCTTCTAGAGTGCACGTAGGCCCCCTCCTCTACGTGGTGTGTGGCCCCCCTTGACCCCCCTTGATTCACAACATTGTGCTACTAGGTGGATGTCTTATTCTACTAAAGTGAGTTAGACCCTCTTTACTCACTTTTTTATTTATTTACAAACCATATACGACAAAACTATACAAAGTCAAATATTCCAATTAGCTGTCACTAATTAGAAATATTACAATATGGATGCAAGTACAATGAAGTAATTCTTGTGGCCTGTGGGTTTCTACAATGAAAAAATCCTCTTTGTGTGCTCTACCTCCTATATATCCTAGCGATATTTACTCAACTATGCAACATAATTCTCTTGAAATCATGGAATGCCTCTTCTTATTACTAGCCCGATTATAACAAAGCCTGATATCCTACTAGTTGTTAATTTTGACTACTTTAACTCTTAACTAAAGTTACCAAAAATACTCTTCTAGAGTATTTTATATCAAAAATATGTGTCTAGCTCCTTTTCCAAGAATAATGGGGACTGAAGCGACATACTTTCGAATTATAGGTGTGAAAAAGAGGAAGGGAAACTTATGAGTGGCATAAAATTTGCGTATGTACTCCAATTGACACAATTTTTTTATCTAATTAACATCTTATTTTCAGGCTAACACGAAAATGATGTTGTATAAATATAAGATGATAGTTTAGCCATGTTAAACTATATGGATGAATATTATTGAGGGAATCTCATTATATGTTACCTAATAGCTATGAAGTTAAGATAAGTCCATCTTGGGATTAAAAGGGTAGTTGTGTGATAATATGGCGAATGTGAATTAATGCTGAAGAGTAAGCTATGTTCAAGTTTAAATATTAGGAAGGTTTGATGCAATGCCTTTACGTTGAAGAATAAATTGATGAGCATTAGGGATGACTTTGATAATTTCAGAATAATGTGGAGTGGAGATGGTTCCATGATACATTGAAAATAAGCAGGTTCAATGCAAGTGATGCAAATGAAAGTGTGAGTCGTGATGCTTTGGGAAAATAGTAACTCATAACTGTGATAAATTCGTGCTATAAGACTTTTGGTGTTGGTTTGCATTATTTAAAAGAATCTGGGAATATCCTCTAGTTTTAAGAGGGAGTAAAGGAAGTCTCCTTGAATAAAATCATGGTTCAATTCTCAAGATTAAGGGGCCATAAGGATGTATTATCAATCTGAGGGGAAGTGATATTTGATATTTGATATGACATGTACATTCTGTTCTTTCACTCATCAAGAATAAATGATGGAGGACTAGATAATAATACATAGTTTACTTGAGGATATAACTTCAAAGAAAGGAATGTCACCAAAACTCTTTGTGGATCGGACAAGAATCGAAAAGAAGAGTTGTAAAAAAGGGTTGTTATTCTTTGACCAATTAGAAATGGAGATGCAAGATACAGATGTTCATAGAAGGACATACCTTGTGGACATCCTGATGGGGTATGTACCTTAGAGAGGTGGTGTGTTATCACACATAAATACTTCGAGCATAATTCAGTTAAACTAAGAAGAGATTCTGTAGTTAGGCCTCAGTGATAATATTGTTGATGATGTTGATGCTGACAATATGGATGATCAACAACACTCTTCTTGAGATCACTTCAGTTTGGGATGTGATGTTGTACTAGTTGTACAATTATTAATACATCCCTAGTTAAGAGGGAGTGTTAAGAAATGTAACTACTTTTTTCCTTCAAAATTTTATTAATCATTTCCATATGTACCCTATGTAACAAAAAATAAAAATAAATATAAAAATATTATTATTAGAGCATGGGTTTAATACTCACTATTGATATTTTCGATAAAATAATGTTCTTCATGATTTGAGGGTTTGTTAGGTATTAGGATTTATTTTCATGAGTAAAAGGAGTCAACATCATGTTTATAAGAAACTTTGAGAAAATTTGTAATTGTAAAGAAATTATTTTAGATTCTACAGTCTTGGAAGCTTCAACAGTATAGCTCAACCTTGAGATTCTGCTGTTTGCCTAAAGAAGCGAATTCGACCCCTTCATAAGGATATAAAAGCAGGTAGTTCGACCTTAGTTGCAAAAACTCACGCACAAATTTCATCTATAATGGGGAGAGTTTGATTTGTAGCTAGGAAGCTAGGAAGAGGAGAGTGAAAGTCTAGGAGATGGTGAGAGAATGGAATTTTTTGTTTATTGGATCTATAGTTATCACATATGCAAAATTCTAGATTTTTTGGGATAGATTAGGAGGAAAAAATTAGAGGTTCAAGTTGCTAAAGGATGAAGTACATAATTTATAGCTGGAAGAGGGGAAAACCCTTTTATTGGCTTTAATGATATTTTGGAGTTGTCTATCTCTAAGTACATCTCTAAAGGAGGTGATATTAGGGTATACGAGAAGCTTCAAGGATGAAGTAATTGGGATGAAATTGAAATTCTATTAGCAATAATTGGGAAGTGGAAGTTGCAAGTCGAAGTTTCAAGGAAGAAGTTGAAATGTTTTGAGGAAGGACCGACTTGGAAATGGGAGAAGGATTTGGTTGAAGGATTGGTTCAGTGTATCTTATTTGAAGAAAATTCTAAGAAGAGAATATTTTATGGGTTTTCCCATTAGAGGAGGGTTTATAGTAGCTGAGAGCCTATATTTGCATCCTTTTAATTGTTATTGTTTTATAAAAATATGTAACTAAAATATAACTAAATATTAACAAGAATGTATCATGGATAAAGAAAATAAGTTATCATAGTCACCACTTTACATTTTCTGACAACTAAAAGAGGTAGGACACACAATTGTCATAGTAAAGAATGCACAATGTGGATGAGAGTTTACCAACGAGAAATAAGGAGTTCCCTAACACATGGTTCTAGGAGGAATGGTTAGTTTCTAATTCTCTATACACTTTTGAGTGAGATGGCTTGATTAAGCCCATTTGTGAAGTCGATGTCCTTGAAAAAAAATGTGTATTTTTTTTCAAACTCGTTTAGAAAATTGAATGCTATGAAAACTAGGACCCAAGCTTAGAGCTCTACTTTTAATACACTTTTGATAACTGATATATTTGTTTCTTTGTTTACTATGCATGCCTTTGCTTATTCGACTAGTATTTTTCATGATCTCACTCATCTACCTCTAGCTATCAATATTTTTTAAGTTATCATATTTGGTTGTAATTTCTTCTTAGATGAGTCTCAGAAGGAGAAGGGTTTAAATCTATGATATTTTTTTCTAATTCATTGATTCCCTTTGAGTAGAAATGAAATAATGTTAGAATAATCATGATCTTTCATGATGATGCCATGACAAAGGACTACCATAAAAGTTATCATCCCACAGGTATGAGAGAATTTTAATCACATACTCATCCTTTACACCATTTTATTTGAAACTCATAGTTACAAGGGGATTTTCACATGGCCCAATCCATACAATATGTTTCCACCACACTAATTATTGGTGCCAAGTAGCTTAGAGTTATCTTCCTCAATAAAAAGTACAACAACAAAAAAAAGAATTGGTTTTAATTTAAAAAAATGACACCCATTAAAAATTGCAGACACTTGTCCTATGAAAAGAAAAACTGAACACTTGTTATTTGCAGGTGTACACGTGAAATAGATGAAGTAATATTTTTAAGGAAACTTTTTTTCTCTAGGGATACCAACATTTGTAGAGTCTAGCACATTTCATCCTAAAGTTTATGTTTCTCATAAAAAAATATGTGGTCGAGCATAAGGTTCTCCCAAAATTCTATGGTTATGGGAATTTGATTTGAAGGCTTTGTTGCTGAATAATATGAGATCTCATTGTTGCCTATCCATTGTTGTCTCTACCCCTTCGCATGTTTTTTTTTTTGTTAAGGGGTCGAGGACTCGATTGAGAACCTTGGATTTGTATCGAGTTTGAATATTTATAAGAATAGAAGAAGAATAAGGGGGATCATAAGTTGGGCTGCTCAATTTTCCTGGGTGGTTAGAAGGACCACAATGTGACACCTATATGTTTTAATTTTTAGGAAATCACCATTTTTATACTTTTAAATATTTTTGGACTTAATGGAAAGGGAAGCCAATAGTAAAATATTTTTATGACGTAATTAAGTTCTATTTTAGTAAATTAAGAAATGAGAATTTTTGAAATATTATGGAAATATTACTTGATTTTTACAGACTTCTTGCAAATCTATAAAAATTTATTAGTGGTTAAGTCAACATGGTGAACCTTCCCAAAATGTATCCTAAAAATCCCATTGAGAAAAGATGATAAATAAATTAGATTAACATGAGAGAAATATCATGTTAAATACTTAACTATAGAGAAATGATATGTTATGCCAAAAGTAGGATAAAGAATATTGGGAAAGAAAGGCATTATTTAAAAAATATATATATGTTTTTTTCTGAAATAAAAACAAAAAGCCAATGTAACTAAAGAATGAAAACCATTACCGTATGACACTATTAAGGAAATATGTGCTAGGATGGATCTATAATAAAAGCACTCCATAATGCAAGAAGGTTATTTGTTCCTACAGGCAAGAAGGTATGAGCTTGGGGGGGACCGGGGGGGGGGGGAGTATAGGAGACAGTTCATGGTTGGGTGAAACATGCTATGTTCGGGAATATTCCCCAAGAAACCAATTATGTGTAGACACAATTATGTTTTTATTTTACATTATTATTATGGGATAATTTAATACTATTATAGGGATAGTATCGATTAAATATGAAATTTAAATAATGATTTGTATATAATACAATTTTACATGCACAGTTCTAATATTTCCCAAGAAATAAATTTTGTTATATATGTCATTGCAATGATTCCTATATTCTAAATCTTATAATAGTTAAATTTTTATTGTAAAGATCTAGATGAATGTGGAAGTAAGAATTCATCTTTATATGCAATAAGTTATATATGCATAGATAAATTAATTTCCAAAGTGGTTTATTATAGTCAAATATGTGATATTGTGTGACTACATCATAAAGAAAATTGTAGTTGAATGTTTATCTGAAGGTCAAATAGCGTTTATTGTGAGTTATATTCTAAACTTGGGAAAGGGCCAATTTGTACATGCATAATTAGAAGAAAAAAATCTTTTATAAAAATCAAGTAATTGGTGTAATTTTTTTGCAATATGATTACAGACAATGAAATGAATTATGATAGTGGTATCATCCAATGGTAATAAAATTATCAAAATTTATTTTAAAATATATAGCTAGTGATACTATATATTTTGTTAAGAATTGAGACCAACAATTTATACATGCTAGTTCTAAATATTTGTGGTTTGGAAGGTCCTATGTCAGAAATATCTAAGTGTTACATATATCTATAGAATATAATATGCCCTCGTGAAGCCATTATTGGGATTTATGTCTAATGAAAGAAAATTTGATTGATTAGTAGAAGAATATTTTCCTATATTATTGTACTGTTCAAATGTAATATCCCTATTTTTCAGCTTTTATAGATAGTTAATAAACCTAATGGTCAAGTGGACCAAAGGAAAAAATACACATGGATGTATTATTTTGGAAATTAATAAATGAATGTGAATTTTATAAAGACTAGATTAAAATTGAGACGATGAATTAAAATCCATGAGGATGGACAAAAATCCTAAGACTTTCCAAAAACTCTCTAGAAATCGGTGGAGAAAAATAAAATAAAATTAAAATTATTAGATGGGAGAAAAATATCTAATAAAATGCTCAGTAAAGTGGAAAATTACTGAGAAGAGGTAATAATAAAACTAGAAAGAGGAAAAGCTAGTTTAAAAAAAGAAAGTGTGGAAAAAAAACAAAAGCAAAGCCTAGGCTAAGGGAAAAAACATCCCTAAATAACTGGACACAGTTATGGAAATAGGATGAGGGAAATAAAACTCAAATAAATTATTCCTAGTATGACAAAGGGGTTGTCAACACTAAGGAAGAGTTAGTCTCTGCTCGGGGGAGAACTTTGGAGTAAGTTCAAGGTTGGGAGGAAAATAGTCTTTATGAAAGTGGTATGCACATTCTGTGAAATGGAATGTAGAAAGACTATTATTTTATAAATTCTGAATTGAAATTATGTATATTAAATTATAGAAATTATGTGTATTCTACATTGTTTAGTTTCAGAAAATTTAAGTGTCATATGTATTTGACAGAGAGTAACTATAAATGAATTTAGTTAATCCATTTGTGTTGTTACATAGAATAATTACAAATTAGGGAAAAACGAAAAGAATATCTAAGACATTTTTCAGGGTCTAAATCTATTGTTTAAGTCGAAACTAAATATTACCAATTTCACTACAAAATTTACAGTACATGTACAATGAAAATAAGTTTATTTCAACTAGAGTAATAACAGAGAATATGCAATAGATATAAAAATGTAAACATAATAGATTCTAGATATATAACATGGTTTATAATACACATCTGAATTTTGAATATACAATTTAGATTGAAATTATAAACATAAATATATATGATGTTATATAGAAAGTATTATACTTTTCTATCCATACAAGTACTCAGTCGTATATGCAAAAATGTAATATAGAAAAAAATAAGTACTTGTATTATATTATTTCTTTACATGTGTCAGTCCTTTTTAATAAAATAATCTAGTGGAGTTGAGGATGAAATGATATGATCAAACTTAAATAATAAATCTATTACACAAAAGCCTTTTTACAAATTCTCACGGTCATCCTCTAAATTCAATGTAAAATTCATGAAGATAAATATTGGAGAGTGGAAAAAATGGTGGAAGAGCCTCCATTGATCTGAAGAATGACCTGAAATAGGATGAAATTAACATTTAGTTACTCTGACTATTGATCGCAAAGAAATTTATTAGAGAATTAAAATAATAGTACAAACCTATAAAAATAAAAGTGATCAAGGCTATAAATTTTAATTGGCGAAAAGGAAAAGGAAAAAAATTAGAAAATGCACAGAAAATAATAATATGTATGAAAGTACCTTCAGAATTGAAGAGTTCTTCCTGTACCTACAATAAAAGAAATTTTAATTACAAGTGGACAAAAATAACATATTTAAATATGTGAAAGTAATTAACACAAAAATGGGAAAATATCAATATTGACCTGAGGGAGGAGGTATCTTGGAGTTTTTCAGTATTATACAGAGTTTCATAAGAGCATGATAATATGGGAAGAAGATTCCCAAATTAGCTCCAGAAGGAAAACTATTATAATTGAAGTTTTCATAATTAAATTTTGGAAGAATTACTTTCAATTTTAGTCACTCTAAATGCACAAAGTATTATTATATAAATAAAGGTCTCAAATGTAATTAGAGATAAATTAATTTCAGAAAGGGGGACTACATTAATATATTCAAAATAGTATTATACAAAGTCAATTTGAATATCAGTAAAGAAATTATAAATTATGTATATATACACAGTAAGATATATAATTGTATCATTTCTCTTTTACACAGAGGAAATAGAAGAGTAAATACAGGGTGGAATAAACAAATGGAATGTTACATATAAAATTTAAAATTAAATGGAAATAGTAATACTATGAAGTATAATAAGTGAAAAAAAACCCAATTACGAATTGAAGTGGGGAAATCGAACAATATCTAATGTAATTACATAGTCTATGATAGTCCAAAATGAATGGAATTTCTTTGAAAATCAAAACTATGTTCTCAGAAAATTCTAATTGGATATCTATGTCCAAATTAAATTATTCAGAAATATTGGAGGTAAATACTATAATGACACTAAATTAATTTAATGATATACTATGTGTTTTGAAAAAAAAATTCGTCATAAAATGTCGAGTTAAATGGCATGAGCAGTAAGAGTAGATAATTTACCATGATAGAGAGCGTAATGTACCCTTAGTTTGTGAAATAATGATAGAGTCTTCTCAAGGCGAGAAGGAATTACGCTGTTACGTGAAAAAAAATAGAATATACAGACAAAATGAAAATTATAAAGTTCGTGACAAAATTTTATATAACAAAGGGATACTATTCGTAATTACAGTGAAGAAAATTGATACAATTTTTTCCTATGTAAATATAAGAGAGGAATCGAAAAATTTGGGCATTGTAGTTCAGTAAATTATGACTACAAAATCGTAAAATAAATTATGTGAAAACCCCAGAATCCCAATTTGGGAGAAATTCGAATTCCACAAGGAAAATAATATGTATATTAAATACATAGGGAAATTCCCTGGAATTAGAATCTAATCATTCTAGTTAAGGAAAAATGATAATTCCTCAATTTAAAAATGATCAATTATTCAATTGATGTGAAACAGAAGTATGATAAGAAAATGCATTGAATGGAGAAAACTAGTGGAAGCAGAAAACCTCAAAGAGGAATTACAAACATTGTATGTAACCAAAATTTTCCTAAGCTAAATGCGAATTGGGAAATATACAAAAGGAAACATATAAAGGAAATATACGAATTGGGAAATTCGTGGAATTCGAATTTATCGTAGAAAATGAGAATATTGTAAAACAACCTTAGGGTTTTGAAATTCTGAAAGAAGGGTCATGGAAAAACCATGGAAAATTCTAGATAGAGTAAATGACTTGCCTCGTCGTTTTTGCCATGAGGAATATACTGAGGACGAAGGGGATGTCGAAGGATTACAAAAATAAATTATACTATGTCCATATAAATGAATTCAATATAAAATTGTGAGCAAAAATGAATTTATAAACAAAGAAATTAAAGCCAACATAAATGTGGAAAACTTCCATTAAAATAGTGAAATGAGAAAAACGTATTACCTATTAGTGATATGAGAAAAAAAATTGTTCAAATGAGCAACTGACTAGAATAACGTTGAACATGAGAGCAATATGACTTGCAAATAAATATCCTCCAATTTTATAGAAATACATTACATAAACGTAGAGGAAATTTTATCTCTGTATATTGTCTACATAAGCATAGCCCTAGAAAAATGGTGAAACAAATGAAACAATGAAAATTCAAGTCGTAGGACATTCAATGACTTAGGGTTGCTGATTACTCTTAATCGTTCCTGAAACACAAGATCTACACTACTGGTGTTCGCTAATAGTACTGAGACAATGTGATATTCAGGTAACCACGTACCATCATTAAATGGTTTATTGAAACGAAAAGATAAGGTGCAGGGGGAGAGTTAATATGGTATGGTTACAATACCATCATTCATAAATCGAACTATCAAGGTATGTAAAATGAATTAAACATGACTATTAAAGTATGATGAATCTCTTGGAGAAATATGACAGGATCTCAATAGTTAATACTATGTTGAATTTATATGGAAGGGACATTATTTTGAGACACATATATATATATATATATACATCCCTTGTATAGTTCATGTGATAACCTATATCAGGTTTTATGCATCCAACAAAGAAACGGTAGGGTGCTCACCATGATTAACCATTAAATATAGTAGCTAGAAAGTTATAAGTGGTAAAGCATAACATGAATATCATAGGAATAAATATATTTCAAAGTTGTAAATAAGGTCATTTATAAAACCGTGAAGAATAATGATAACAATAAGGAGTTGGAAGTAGGTTATAATACACATGGCAATTATATATGATAATCTAATTAAGAGGATACTTTTTTAGATAAAATAAGTAAGGCTCTTAAGAATTCAGGGTAATGAATGTATTGTATAAATCAACATAAGGAATAAGTTATAAGATATATTTTGAGGATGAGAAGAATAAAACAAAGGTAGACTTTGAGCTTGCATTGTAACTGTTAAATGTAATAAAAAAAATGATGAGGATATCAAAATAGAACAATGATTATGATAGAATTAGTATAGAAAGAGAAAAAAGTAATTGGGTAGTGATAGTTGTTACAAATGGTATCAAAGCCCATGTTGAAAACTCTCTTGTTATGGGTCCCAACACAGGAAAACAAATTCTCTTGTATTAAAATTTAAATAATTTTTTTTTTTTGTGAATACTAATTAAATTATGTGTACAATGATTGAAGTGCAGAAACAATTATAGTTGTTGTCATGAATAAAAAATAAGATATTTATGTAGAACTGGGGGTGGAGGATCCCCATCAAATCCAAATTAGAAAATGCTGGAAATGATAAGTAATGCGCATCACAAAATGGTTCAGCTAAGGACTAGAAATGAACGATTGTTGCAGGCTAGTAATGAGTAAGAGAGGTTGATAAGGGAATCCACCTTGAGGTCTAGTCATGAAAGTGAGGACCAAGAAAGAAAGAGAAAATAAACTGGACCCAACTCAAAGGGGTCTAAGTGTGGGCAAGAATCTGGATGAAAATCAAGAAATAAAAAGGAGTTGGAAGTGGAATTCCACAAAATTAAACCTCCAACCTTTAATGGGGAAAAGGATGAGGATGCAGAATCTTGGTTCCTGAACATGGGAAAATAATTCCAGGTATATGAATAAGAGATAAATTTGAAAGCAAGATTGGTATTTTAGGAGCTGCAAGGTAAAGCCACTCATTGGTGGGAAGAGAGAAAAATTATACACTTGCTTGATGAAAAAACTATTACATTGGAAGAAATTCAAGAGAAATTAAAATCTAGATACCTTAGTGAGAGGTATTATGATAATAAAGAAAAGGAATTTAATGAGCTGAGGCTTGGAAAACTCACTATTGATGGATTTGTGACAAAATTTACAAATTTACTTCGCTATGTGCCTTGCATCAAGGAAAAAAAGGCCAAAGTACAATGATTTATGAATTTCCTACCTACCATATACAAAGAAAGAATTGATTTTGATAATCCTAAAGCAATGGATGAAGTTGTTTGAAAAGGAATATTTTGGTACCAACAATTTAAAGGTAGAAATGATTAGCTAAAAAAATGGTAGAATAAAGAGAAAGGGAAAGTGGAGTCAAGAAAAAAAATATCAAAACCAGTTTATGTGAAAATTATTGGGAAAAACCACCAACGTAAAAATTTTAATAAGAGCGAGGAAAATGAGACTACACAATCCCACACTGGTTCCAAACAAATCAAAGAAAACATCACAAGAGAAGGAGCAGTAAAAGTAAAATAATGATTAAAATGTTGGGGGTGTGGAGAACCTCATATTTTGCCCACACAACACTCGAACAATCCATAATATTTAGGCAGTACGAGAAGCAACTACAGTAAATGACTTTGCCTGAAATATTCCTCGGATAAGTGTTGCAGTAGAAGACAGAAAGGCTGAACACCAATCAACAATGATAGAAATTGAAGGTATGATTGCTGACCAACCTGTTTATGTTTTAATTAATGCAGGAGAAAATATAATTTATATCAGACCCAAGATAATGGAAAAATGTAAACTAAAATCAGAAATATTTCAACAATCTTGGCTAGTGCAGATAGCTACATGAACAAAGAGAAGAGTTTCATATAAAATCCCCAAAACTACTGTAAATTTCAATGGATATAGAAGTGAACTACATTTAAACATTCTCCCTCTAGGATCTTATGATATGTTAGTGGGAATGGATTGGCGGGAAGAATAGAAATCAATAGTAAATTGCTTAGACAAAACAATAAATTGCACAAATGTTGTAGGAAAATCTATAATAGTTAAAGCAAAACCAAAACCAATATTTATCAGATAGATCTCTACATTGCAACTAAAAAGGACAGCAAGAAAATGTTGTCAAGTATATGTTATCCAAGTTGAGGATTTGGGACAGCTAATAGAAAATGAGGCTATAAAAGACTTACCCATAATCAATGAATTGAGGGATGTGTTCCGAGAATAAATCCCTCATATAACAGGTAAAAGAGACATGATTTTTCCATCGAACTAGTACTAGGAGCTACCCATTTTCTAGGCACCATATAGAATGAGTATTCCTGAACTACTATAGCTAAAACTTAAATTACATGAATTATTAGACAAAGGGTATATTAGACCAAGTGTGTCTCCATGGGGATCATCATTATTTAAAATATATATATATATATATATATATATATATATATATATATATATATATATATGACACCGTTGGGATGTGTATAGACTACAAACATATGAATAAGTTAAATATCGAGAACTGGTATCCTCATCGAAGAATAGATGATCTATTTGATCAAGTAAAGGGAGCCACCATATTCTCAAAAATTGATTTGAGAACTGGATATCACCATCTCTGGATAAAATATGAAGACATCAACAAAATAACATTCAAAGCTATATATGGACATTATGAGTGTGTAGTCATACCCTTTGGACTCACAAATGTCCCTGCTACATTCATGTGCTTAATTAACAATGTTCTGCATAAAAATCTAGATAAGTTTGTATTAGTGTTAATAGATGATATTTTGGTATACTCCAACAATGAAGAAGAACACTAGGAACATCTTACAATAGTACTGCAAAACCTTAGAGAACATCAAATATTTGAAAAACTCAACAAATGTGAATTTTATAAAAACAAGATCCAATATCTCGGTAATTTCATTTCTAAGGATGGCTTAACAGTAGACCGGGAAAAGGTACAAGCAATACTGAATTGGCCTATACCCAAAGATGTACCAACTATAATATCATTCATCAGTATTTTTGAATACTACCATAGATTTCTGGAAGGATTTTACTCATTAGCCTACCCCATTACTTCATTGCAGAAAAAAGGAGTAAAGTTTGAGTGGATATAAAAGTGTCAAAGTAGTTTTGAAGAACTAAAACATAAATTAACTATTGCAACTATACTAAAAATTTATGATCCAAACAAGGAATTTGTAGTATGTACAAATGCTGGTATAGAGGGGCTAGGAGGTGTATTGCTACAAGATAATGTATTAATAGCTTATGAATCATGAAAATTAAAGAAACATAAACATAATTATGCAGTATACGAATTAGAAGTGGATTTTTTTATACATGACCTAAAAATGTGGAGACATTATCTATTGGGAAAGAAATTCATATTAATGATATATCACATAAGTTTGAAATATTTCTTTACCCAACTAGATTTAAATTCCAGAAAAGCAAGGTAGTTAGATTTCCTTAGTGAGTTTGATATGGAAATCAAACACATCAAAGGGAAAAAAAATAGAATTGTTGCTGCTTTGAATAGAAATCCTCATCAAATTTTGACATATACAGGAAGTGGTGTAAGGTTTGATGTAGATGAAAAGATTCAGGCAGTATTGTTGCAAGATCCGCAATTTGTAAGATTGTAAGAAAAATTACAATAAGTTGAAATTGCAAGATATACCATAAGCCAGAAAGGACTGATCAGCTACAAAAAACTGAAGCTCCTCTTACCTGATCAAAAAGATCATCAGTTCGAGGCAAAGGGTATATGTTTTTGATTGTCAACTTATTCAGCTGACGATAGTCAATGCACATTCTAAAGGTTCCATCCTTCTTTTTCACGAACAACACCAGTTCTCCCCAAGGAGACACACTCGGTCTCATATAACCTTTATCTATCAATTCTTGCAATTGCATTTTCAGCTCCATGAGTTCAGGAGGACTCATTCGATAAGGGGCTCGGGAAACAGATGTTGCTCCCGGCACCAAATCGATTGAAAAGTCAATGTCTCTTTTGGGGGGAAGATGAGGAATCTCATCTGGAAAAACTTCCTTAAACTCTCTCATCACTGGCAAGGTATCCAGCAGGTTTCATTCAGGTTGTTGTTCTATTTCTTCAACATGTACTGCATAAACTTGATATCCTTTCCTAGCTGTTCTTTTTAATTGCAGTGTTGATATTTGTCTTACAGAGATGGGTTTTGCTTTTCCCTTGAGAATAAAAGGTTTTCCTTCTTCATATATGCATTGCAGAGTTTTATCCCAATAGTTCATCATAGCCTTTCTCTTTTCCAGCCAGTCCATTCCTATCATCAAGTCACATGAGCCTAAGGGAAAAATATTTAAATTCACTTCTGTCTGAAAATCATTTAATTTAATCGTTGTTTGGGGTAATTTATGCGTTACCTTCCTCTTGGTTCCAGTGGCTAACTAGACCAACCAAGACTGCTGAAATTTTTTAGTTTTGAGATTGCATTTTCTACAATTTTTCGACTAATGTAACTCAAAGAAGCACCCAGATCGATTAAAACAATAACAGATTGGTCAGCAATCTTACCTTCCATCTCAACCATGGTAGCTTGGTGTTTTGCTTGTCGATTCTCCAAGGCGGCAGTGATAGTGGGTATATTTCTTGCTATGTCATTTACTGTGGTAGCTTCTCGATCTCTCATAATCATCTGAATGTTTCGGTGGGGACAATCCCTCAAGAGATGGGGTTCTCCACATCCCCAACATTTCAAAGGTTCCCTCATTTCAAATGTGCCTTCCTTCTTATTTCCTTCATCTATTTGTTTGGAACCAACTTGAGACTGAGCTGTTTGGCTTTCTTTTGGTTTATTAAACTTTTTTCTCTGATGATCCCTACCAAAATTCTTTAAGTAAGCTAGTTTCTGTTTCTTTTCTTTTATTTCAACTTTGTTTATCCAACCTTTTCCATGCTTACTCTTTCCTTTAAACTGTTGGTAGCATAATCTAGCTTTTCTCACTGCTTCGTCCATAGTTTTTGGTTTATCAAACTCGATCTTCTCTTTGTACACAACAGGCAAACAATTAAAAAACCTTTGTACCTTGGCCTTCTCTTCCCTAATGTAAGGGACATATCTCAACAGATTTGTAAAATTGGTGAAAAAATCATCAATAGTAAGCTGTCCCAGTCTAAGTTCATGGACTTCATTTGCTTTATCATCATAATAACGTTCATTCAAATAGAAGTTTTTAAACTTGGCTTGGAAATCTTCCCAAGTCACAGTTTTTTCATCAATGGCATGGATCATTTTCATCTCTTCCCACCACAAGGTAGCCTTACCTTGCAGCTGGTAGAAAACTAATCTGGCTTTCATATTTCTTTCATATTCATAGACCTGGAAATATTTAATCATGTTCAACAACTAGGCTTCAGCATCTTCTTCTTCTCTCCATCATAGGAGGGAGGTTTGATCTTTCGGAATTCCCCCTGTAATTCCTTTTTATGCTTATACTGATGCCTAGTAACATCATCTTCCTCAGATTCATCAGAGAACTTTCCCTTCTTCCTCTTTCCGGAACCTTCACCTTCTTGGTTGTTCCAAGAAGTTAATTCTTTGATGAGCTTTTCCTGCTCTTCACTGGCTAATGACAATCTGTCATTCTCGCTTCTTAGCTCAACCATCTCTCGTTGCAAACTGTGCAACATAGCCATCACTGGAGCGTTGGTATCTGGTGTATTCTCATCATCACATAGATCAACATAAATTTCCTCACCTTCTGCCATTCAACTTTTCTGTTTCAGCACCACTATACACTAAACAGCACAGATCAGTAATAATTTTATTTTTTCAACAATAAATATTTTATACAATGAGTACACCACAACAGTGAGCACACAACAACAGCGCAGTTTATGTAACATGGGCTCTGATACCAT
Organism: Pinus albicaulis; assembly: GCA_034641835.2. Classification (NCBI taxonomy): domain Eukaryota; kingdom Viridiplantae; phylum Streptophyta; class Pinopsida; order Pinales; family Pinaceae; genus Pinus; species Pinus albicaulis. Next base: position 675,833,049 of record CM076578.1, read on the forward strand.
TTGTAATGTCTATTCCTTCCTACTCTAACAAATTTTATTTTATTTTTTCCGTTGGATAGAATAATTCTGTTCTCCTAATTGCCATCTCCATTCAGATATACCATCAAATTTCAATAATTATGAAATTCTACTGAATAGAGTTTTCCTCTATTTTTTCCATAGGGGTATCTTTGGCTAATTATTCTAGTTTTTATTTATTCTTCCCCTAAGGTCACATATTTTTTTTTCTGGATTATGTTATATATATATATATATATATATATATATATATATACTTTACACACCTATAGTTTATATATTTATCCTTATCCATAGAACATATCCATATATATCAATTTATACACACATTCCTTTATAGAGTTCACCACATATATGTCTTGGATTTCATTGTCATATTCTTATGGTTGCATGGTGAATATGTTATTCATTTTTGGTTATCTCCTCATACCATTTCCCATAGTTTGGAAGCTATGGCCGGAAATCGAATTACCCAAAGTTCTGAATGATTAAAATTCGATTTGTATCATTTCTCATTTCTCATTCATATGAGTTTAGTCTAGCCTTGTGGCCTTGGTTTAATGGTGAAATTAGCGTACATTTGTTCCCATGGATATCCCACGTACTTCCCACTATGACAATGTTTGTGAGGGAATAGACGACATTAAAGTCGTCGTACTTATTTGGCTATGTTGGCAAAGTTGAGTTAATAGGGTTAGAAGTTGGTAACTTGTCGATCTTTCCACGTCGATTGGGGTGAACGATGTTCTGTGGATTTAATGTCTTAATTTGGTGTCTCTCGACCCATTTGGGTCATGTTTACATGCAATGGTTGGTGCATTTACATTTTTATATTTGTAACGTATGGCTATTCATTAATGACGCTGATCTGATAATACGATTTGGAGTATTGGGAAATTGAATACAATGTATTTTCATTTATGTTGAATGATTATGCAATGTATTTCGATTTCTCCCCAATCGATCCGTATGCATCTCATCAATCTGTTGACACCTGGACGGTGGAGATGATTCAAATCTGATAGGGTTTTTTTTTCATTTTGGTGAAATGAATAGTATTAGTTTCCAAGTTGTCAAAGAGATTGTTCTTTTTCCCTCCAATCTTCTCGATCGATTATTGGTGCCCATACTCTGCTCACTTGGGGGAAGCAAGACGTCAGGCTCTTCCCGATTTCTGAGCATAACCATTTCTTCATTTCATCGCTCTTCAGGTATGTAATATTGGGCATTTTCATTTCTAGTATGGCTACCTTCGATTTTTATTTACCTTGTCGTTTAACTTGCAACACCATCTCAGCCGCCTATAGCTCAACCTCTAGTTGATTATTGTTTTGCTATAGCGTGATGGAGTTTTGATTCTATCACTACTTCGTGTATTTTGTTTAGAATTTCTTGTTACGTTTCTGATCTAATATTAAACCTTCAGTGAATAGGAAATTCTTCTTCTCACGTCTTACGTGACCGTGTTCATTTCATTAGCTGAGTTGTTCTGGCTCTAAGCGAGAGTCCACTACCCAGGTAAGCCATTGGTTCATTTGAAAATAGTTTATCCTGTGTTTTATTTTCGTTCTGCTGAACTTTTTAAAATACCCATATATTCATTCTGCAGGTCGTATTTGGTGACAAAGCCTTCAAATCTCAAAGGTAACCCTTGTTTTTGTGCTTAGTTCGAATATATTATTTTCGGAAGTATCCTCATATCTTTTTGTTGTAACGACATCTCACGTTGCCCTCATTTTTATTGGAGGTAGGTTCGAATATCGTGAGGGTTTCTCTTAATTGGTATTTGATGAATTTGTAATTCACTCAACTTGACATCAGTATATCCTGGAATTTCAGGTCGGTATCGATGCGTCCTTAGTCGAAGTGCGACCAGGCTCTCTCTTTGTTATTACACAAAATTGTTCAGACAATTTTAGTTGTTCTTTTCGTAAAAGTTTCTATAGTAGTAAATACCATTTGCTAGATACTAGGACTGTTAACCCAATTTTTTTCATTCTGTGATGAAATTCCCTGAATAATTTAATTCTGTAATGTTAATATGAAACCATGGTAGCCTGATTTCGTAAGTGGTTTCAGAATTTAATATATATGTGTTTATCTATTATTCCTCTCTATTATTAGTGACAAATCAATAGGATTTGGGAATATTTTCCATGTTATGATTTCCATGTTGACACTCAGGTGAAACATTTTATTTTCTTTCAGTAATTATCTGCTAAATTTGATTGAAAGAGATTGTAGGTTCCCTGACTTATATTTTCCTTTCTTTCCCTTCTCATTTTCATAGCATAAATAGATTTAAGTATCTTTGTTGCAAGAGTTTTCAAGTCTAAAATCTTTCAAGGAATGCGAATTTACAATTTCGACGGAGTCTATAACTTCATGTGTATTTTATGATTCCCTAAGTGGACTCTCTTTATACTCCTTAGTTGAGATTCCATTGCAAAAGTTACTTAGGTCAAGCATAATATTCTCTGCAGCCATATAGGTATAATTTTTTTTTTATAGTATAACAGTTCAGTGTATCTAGTGTTTAAACTAGCATTCTTAACTAACATATTATATAGATCTGGTGGGAAAATATTTTCTACCTTCCACAACTTATATATTTTGCATGCATTTTATAGAAATTCCCATGCACATCTTATTTTTCCAATAAGTAGTCAATTTGGACCATTCCTTTGTAAAGGATGTTAGTCACACAGTTTAATACATAATTCTCAGCCCATAATTATTCACAGGATTGGAAAACATGTTTAGCTCTATTTCTTTGCTATCTGAATATATTTGTAGTATTAAAATCTATACTCTTCCATTCTGTCCTTATTATAGAAGGAAATTTATAAATAGACATGCACTGCTATTTTGGAAATCTACATGTCTGTACCTCACTTAGTTAAATCAACAAATCTATAGATCTGCACTGTATGTACTTAATTCCTCCTACACACGGGTTTTGGGTTTCCCTAATGTTCACTGAATAACTACTATTTTTAACAGAAACAGATTAAAGTTACATAGTTATAAATTATGAGGTAACATAATATCCAGATTTAACTCAGGGACTGGTTTAGAGTTTCTGGCTGATTTTTCCTCATATTTCTGGTTCCTACAACTATGAATAATTGAAAGAGTTTAATTCCTCTACCATTCTGTAAATGTATGGAACACCAGCACAAAACAAATCATTGCCAGTAGTATACAGCTACATTCATTAACCTTTACTCTTAACAACAATTAATTTGAATCATTCATAAACATTGTGAGCATACCACTTCGGTACTTGACCAGTCCTCCCAAACATAGAGTCCCTCTATCTCCAAAACTCACCCTCGAGCTGAGATCACTTCCATTCCATACCAACCTCTAATATGTGCAGGAATATCTTATTTAAGCTTTTTCTCCCCAAAGCTTGTTTCTAATTATGCGTCCAAAATTACAGGATGCTTTTCTTCCTGTTTGCCTAGGCTTCCCTTATTTAGGGATTTTTAAAGCTTCTTTCTGCTTTTCCCAGCTTTTTACCTCTTCCCAACTACTCTCCACCTCATTGGGGAAACTAGATTTTCCTCAAAATCTAATTTAGAAATAAATTCTTTCAAGGATTTTTTAAAGATTTTTGGGGAAATTATTTTCCTCTTTCCATCCTCATGGATTTAGCAAGTGATCTCATAATTCTCATTTGGAAAATCTGCACAAAATTATTTTATTTAATTTCCATAATTAAATATTTAATTACATCCACAAAATACTTATCCATTGGGGTCCACTCCCCTTTGGATTAAAGTTCAAATTTCTAACTTTTAAAGAAACATAAAACTAGGGGTGTTATAGTTATACAATATATTTTGTTAAGAATTTAGACCAACAATTTATACATGCTAGTTCTAAATAATTGTTGTTTGGAAGGTTCTATGTCAGAAATATCTAAGACATATATATGTGGAATATAATATGCCCTCGTGAAGCCATTATTGGGAATTATGCCTAATGAAATAAAATTTCATTGATTAGTATAAGAATATTTGACTATATTATTGTATTGTTCAAATGTAATATCCCTATTTTTTCATCTTTTATAGATAGTTAATAAACTTAATGGTCAAGTGGACCTAAGGGAAAAATATATGTGGACGTATTATTTTGGAAATTAATAAATGAATGTGAATTTTTATTATTCTATAAAGACTACATTAATATTGAGACCAAGAATTAAAATCCACAAGGATGGACAAAAATCCTAATAATTTCCCAAAATTCTCCAGAAATCCTTGGAGAAAAATAAAATTAAATTAAAATTATTAGATGGGACAAAAATATCTAATAAAATCCTCAGTAAAGTGGAAATTTACTAAGAAAAGGTAAGAATAAAACTAGAAAGAGGAAAATCTAGTTTAAAAAAAATAATTGTGGAAAAAAAACAAAAGCAAAGCCTAGGTTAAGGGAAAAAAAAAAACCCTAAATAACTCGACGTAGTTATGGAAATAGGCTGAGGGAAAGAAAGTTCAAATAATATATTCCTATTATGATAAAGGGATTGTCTACACAAAGGAATAATTGGTCTCTCCGCAGGGGAAAACTTTGGAGTAAGTTCAAGGTTGGGAGGAAAATAGTCTTTATGAAAGTGGTATGCGCATTCTGTGAAATGGAATGTAGAGAGACTATTATTTTATAAATTCTGAATTGAAATTATGTAGATTAAATTATAGAAGTTATGTGTATTCTACATTGTTTTGTTTCAGAAACTTTAAGTGTCACATGTATTTGACAGAGAGTAACTATACATGAATACCATTAATCCATTTGTGTTGTTACATAGAATAATTAGAAATTAGGGAAAAACGGACAGAATATCTAAACTATTTTTCAGGGTTTAAATCTATTGTTTAAGTCGAAATGAAATATGAGAAATTTCATTTCAAAATTTACAGTACATGTACAATGAAAATAAGTTTATTTCAACTAGAGTAATAACAGAAAATATTCAATAGATATGAAACTATAAACATAATAGATTCTAGATATATAACGTGGTTTATAATACACATCTGAATTTTGAATATACAATTTAGACTAAAATTAGAAACATAAATATATATGATGTTATATAGAAAGTATTATACTTTTCTATCCATACAAGTACTCAGTCATATATGCAAACATGTAATATAGAAAAAAAATAAGTAATTGTATTATAATACTTCCTTACATGTGGCAGTCCTTTCCAATAAAATCATCTAGTGGAGTTGACGATGAGATGATATGGTCAACCTTAAATAATAAATCTATTATACAATTTTTTTTTTTTACAAATTAATCAGGGCCATCCTCTAAATTCAATGTAAAATGCATGAAGATAAATTTTGGAGAGTGGAAAAAATGGTGGAAGAGCCTCCATTGATCTGAAGAATGACCTGAAATGGGATGAAATTTACAATCAGGTACTCTGACTATTGATTGCAAAGAAATTTATTAGAGAACTAAAATAATAGTAAAAACCTGAAAAAAACAAAGTGATGAAAGTTAGAAATTTTAATTGGCGAAAAGGAAAAGGAAAAAATTAGAAAATGCACAAAAACTAATAATACATATGAAAGTACCTTTAAAATTGAAGTGTTCTTCCTGTACCTGCAATAAGATAAATTTTAATGACAGGTGGACAAAAATAACATATTTAAATATGTGAAAGTAATTAACAAAAAAAAGGAAAAATATCAATACTAACCAGAGGGAAGAGGTATCATGGAGTTGATTAGTATTATACAGAGTCGCGAAAGAGCATGGTAATCTGGGAAGAGGATTCCCAAATTAGTTCCAGAAGGAAAATTATTATAAATGAAGTTTTCATAATTAAATTCTGGAAGAATTACCTTCAATTTCAATTATTCTAAATGCATAAAATATTATGATATAAATAAAGGTCTCAAATGTAATTAGAGATAAATTAATTTCATAAAGGGGGGCTATAATATATTCAAAATAATATTATACAAAGTTAATCTAAATATCAGTAAAGAAATTATAAATTCTTTATATATGCATAGTAACGTATATAATTGTATCATTTATCTTTTACATAGAGGAAATAGAAGAGTAAATACAGAGTGGAATAAACGAAAGGAATGTTACATATAACATTTAAAATTAAATGGAAATAGTAATACTATGAAGTATACGAAGTGAACAAAAATACCAATTACGAATTGAAGTGGGGAAATCGAACAATATGTAATGTAATTACATAGTCTATGAAAGACCAAAATGAATTGAATTTCATTGAGAATCAAAACTATATTCTCAGAAAATTCTAATTGGATATCTATGCCCAAATTAAATTAATCAGAAATATTGTGGGTAAATACTATAACGACACTGAATTAATTTAAAGATATACTATATATAGTGTTGGAGGTAAATACGATTGGTTTATGGAAGCACAATAGGGTCTTCTCAAGGCAAGAAGGAACTATGTTGTTAGGTGAAAAAAATCGAATATATACAGACAAAATGAATATTATAATGCTTGTGACAAAATATTATATAACAAAGGGATAATATTCACAATTACAGTGAAGAAAATTGATACAACGTTTTCCTATGTAAATTTAAGAGAGGAATCGAAAAATTTGGGTACTATAGATCAGTAAATTACGACTAAAAAATCATAAATGAAATTATGTTAAAAACCCAAAATCCCAATTTGGGCGAAATTCCATTTCCGCAAGGAAAAGAATATGTATACTAAATACAAAGGGAAATTTCATGTAATTAGAATCTAATCATTCTAGTTAAGGAAAAATTATAATTCCTCAAATTATAAACAATCAATTATTCAATTGATGCCAAACAAAATTATGATAAGAAAACGCATTGAATGTAGAAAACTAGTGGAAGTAGAAACCCTCAAAGAGGAATTACAAATATCGTATGTAACCAGAAATTTCGTAAGCTAAATGCGAAATAGTAAGTTAAAATATATAAATGAAATATGTGAATTGGGAAATTCGTGGAATTCGAATTTATCCTAGAAAATGAGAATATTGTTAAACAACCTTAGGGTTTCAAATTTCTAAAACAAGGGCCACAGAAAAACCATGGAGAATTTTAGATATATTAAATGACTTACCTCGTCATTTTGGTCGTGAGGAATATACTGAGGACGAAGGGATGTCAAAGGAATACAAAAATAAATTATACTCTGTCCAAATAAATGAATTCAATATAAAATTATGAACGGAAATGAATTTATAAACAAATAAATTAAAGCCAATATAAATGTGGAAAACTCCCATTAAAACAGTGAAATGAGAAAAACGTAATACATGTTAGTGATACGAGAAAAATAATTTTTCAAATGAGGAACTCGTTACCATAACGTTTAACTTGAGAGAAATATGACTTGCAGAGAAATATCCTCCAATTTTTTAGAAATACATTACATTAACACAGAGGAAATTTTATCTCTGTATATTTTCTACCGAAGCATAGCCCCAGAAAAATGGAGAAACAAATGAAATAATGAACACTCAAGTCATGGGACATTCAATGACTTAGTGTTGCTGATTAATCTGAATCATTCCTGAAACACAAGATCTATGCTACAAGTGTTCGCTAACAATACTCAGACAATGTGATATTCAGGTAACCACTTACCATCATTAAATGGTTTATTGAAATGAAACGATAAGGTACAGGGGGAGTGTTAATATGGTATTCGTACAATACCATCGTTCATAAATCGAACTATCAAGGTATGCAAATGAATTAAACATGACTATTAAACTATGATGAATCACTTGGAGAAATATGACAGGATTTCAAAAGTTAATAATATGTTGAATTTATATGGCAGAGACATTATGTTGAGACATATATAATTAATATATATATACATCCCTTGTATAGTTCATGTGATAACCTATATCAGGTTTTATGCATCCAACGAAGAAACGGTAGGGTACTTACCATTATTAACCAATAAATATACTAGCTAGAAAGTTATAAGTGGTAAATCATAACATGCATATAATAGGTATAAATCTATTTCAATGTTGTAACTAAGGTAAGTTATAACATCATGAATAATAATGATAACAACAAGGAGTTGGAAGTAGATTATAATACTTATGGAAATTATGTATGATAATCTAATTTAGAGGATCCCTTTTTAGATAAAATAGGTAAGCACTTAATAATTCATGGTAATGAATGTATTGTATAAATCAAAATAAGGAATAAGTTATAAGATAGAATTTTAGGATGAGAAAAATAAAACACAGGCAGACTTTGAGCTTGCATTGTAATTGTTAAAAGTAATAAAAAAATGACGGGGATGTCAAAATAAAGCAATCATTATGATAGAACTAGTATAGAAATAATAAAAATTATTTGGGTAGTGAGAGTTGTTACAAATGGTATCAAAGCCCATGTTGAAAACTCTCGTCTTATGGGTCCCAACACAGGAAAACAAATTCTCTTGTGCTAAAATTTAAATAATTGTTTTTGGTGAATAGCAATTAAATTATGTGTGCAGTGATTGAAGTGCAGAAACAGTTACGGTTGTTGTCATGAATTAAAAATAAGAGATTGATGTAGGATCCCCATCAAATCCAAATTAGAAAATGCTGGAAATGATAAGTAATGCGCATCACAAAATGGTTCAGCTAAGGACTAGAAATGAACGATTGTTGCAGGCTAGTAATGAGTAAGAGAGGTTGATAAGTGTATTAACCTCCCAGTCTAGTCATCAAAGTGAAGACCAAGTAAGAAAGAGAAAATAAATTTAACCCAACTCATAAGGGTTTGAGAGCGGGGAAGAGGCTGGATCTAAATCTAGAAAGAAAAAGGAGTTGCAAGGCGAATTACGAAAAATCAAACCTCCAACCTTTGATGGGGAAAAGGATCGGGATGCGGGAATCTTGGTTTCCTAAACATGGGAAAATACTTCCGGTATATGAATCTGAAGAAATTTGAAATCAAGAATTGGTATTTTACGGTACGAGTAAAAACCACTCATTGGTGGGAAGAGAAAAATTATCTGATAGCTTGATGAAAAACTATTACATTGAAGAAATTCAAATCTTGATACCTTAGTGAGAGATATTATGATGATATAGAAAATTAATTTCATGAGTTGAGACTTGGACAACTCACGATCGACGAAATTGTTACAAAATTTACAAATTTACTTCATTATGTGCCTTACATCAAGGAAGAAAAAGCCAAAGTACAACGATTCATGAATTTCCTAGCTAACATCTACAAAGAAATAATTGAATTTGATAATCCTAAAACAATGGATGAAGCTATTCGAAAGGAGAGACTATGCTACCAACGATTTAAAGGTATAAATGATCAACTGAAAAAATGGCAGAATAAAGAGAAAGGGAAGGGGATTGAGCAAAAAAATATGAAAACCCGAGTTGATCTGAAAATTATTGCAGGAAAAACCACCAGCGTAAAAATTTTAATAAAGTGGGGAAAATGTTCTTGAGAATCCACAGCGGTTCCGAACAAATCGAAGAAAACAACAAAACAGAAGGAGTAGTAAACGTAAAAGAACCAATAAAATGCTGGGGGTGTGGAGAACCTCATATGTTGCCAACACGACACTCGAAAAATCCAAAATATTTAGGCAGTACGAGAGTCAACTATAGTAAATGACATTACCTGAAATATTCCCCAAATGAGTGTTGCAGTAGAAGACATAAAGGTTGAACACCAATCAAGAATGATAGAAATTGAAGGTATGATTGCTAACCAACGTGTTTCTATTTTAATTAATTGAGGAGAAAATATAAGTTATAACAGACCCAAGATAGTGGAAAAATGTAAACTAAAATCAGAAATATTTCAACCATCTTGGCTAGTGCAGATAGCTACATGAACAAAGAGAATAGTTTCACATAAACACCCCTAAACTACTGTAAACTTCAATGGATATAGAAGTGAACTACATTTAAACATTCTCACTCTAGGATCTTATGATCTGTTAGTAGGAATTGATTGGCTGGAACAACAGAAAGAAATAGTAAATTAGTTAGACAAAACAGTAAATTGGACAAATGTTGTAGGAAAATCTGTAATAGTTAAAGGAAAACCAAAACCAATATCTTTCACACAGTTTTTTACATTGCAACTAAAAAGGAAATCAAGAAAAGGTTGTCAAGTATATGTTGTCCAAGTTGAGGATTTGGGACAATCAATATAAAATGAGGCTATAGAAGACTTATCCGTAATCAGTGAATAGAGGGATGTATTCCCAGAATAAATCCCTCATATAACAAGTAAAAGAGACATTAATTTTTCCGTTGAACTAGTACTAGGAGCTACCCCAGTTTTCAAGCACCTTATAGAATGAGTATTCTTGAAATACTAGAGCTAAAACTTAAATCACAGGAATTATTAGACAAGGGGTATATTAGACCAAGTGTGTCTCCATGGGGATCATCATTATTGTTTAAAAAATTAAATATGAGACTTTTGGGATGTATATAGACTACAGACTGTTGAATAAGTTAACTATCGAGAATTGGTATCCTCATCCCAGAATAGATGATCTATTTGATCAAGTAAAGGGAGCCACCATATTCTCAAAAATTGATTTGAGAACTGGATATCCCCATCTTCAGAGACATCAACAAAATAACATTCAAAGCTAGATATGGACATTATGAGTGTGCAGTCTTACCCTTTGGACTCACAAATTCCCCTACTACATTCATGTGCTTAATTAATAGTGTTCTGCATAAAAATTTGGATAAGTTTGTATTAGTGTTCATAGATGATATTTTGGTATACTCCAACAATGAAGAAGAGTACCAGGAACATCTTATAATAGTACTGCAAACCCTTAGAGAAAACCAAATATATGAAAACTCAACAAATGTGAATTTTATAAAAACAAGATCCAATATTTGGGTCATTTTATTTCTAAGGATGGCTTAACGATAAACCCAAAAAAGGTACAAGCAATACTGAATTGTCTTGTACCTAAAGATGTACCAGAAATACGAGAAAAAAGGAGTAAAGTTTGAGTGGATATAAAAGTGTCAAATTAGTTTTGAACAAATAAAACATAAATTAACTATTGCACCTATGCTAAAAATTTATGATCCAAACAAGGAATTTGTAGTATGTACGGATGCTGGTATAGAGGGGCTAGGAGGGGTATTGCTACAAAACAATGTAGTAATAGCTTATGAATCACAAAAACTAAAGAAACATGAACATAATTATGCAGTCTATGAATTAGAACTGGCTTCTGTTATACATGCACTAAAAATGTGGAGACATTATTATTGGGAAATAAATTCATATTAATAAGAGATCACATAAGTTTGAAATATTTCTTTACCCAGCCAGATTTAAATGCCAGAAAAGCAAGGTAGTTAGATTTCCTAAGTGAGTTTCATATGGAAATCAAACACATCAAAGCAAAATAAAACGAAATTTCACATCCTTTGAATAGACATCCTCATCAAATTTTGACATATACAGGAAGTGGTGTAAGGTTTGATGTAGATGAAAAGATTCAGGCAGTATTGTTGCAAGATCCGCAATTTGTAAGATTGTAAGAAAAATTACAGTAAGTTGAAATTGCAAGATATACCATAAGCCAGAAAGGACTGATCAGCTACAAAAAAGACTGTGTATTTCTAATGTAACATCTTTAAAGCAGGAAATCTTAGAGGAATACCATAAAATACCTTATGCAGGTCATCCTGGTTATCAAAAGTTGATAATAGCATTGAGGAAAAACACGTTTTGGCTAGGCATGAAGAAAAATGTAGCTGATTATTTTGAAAGGTTTTTGGAATGTCAACAAGTAAAAGTAGAACAATAGTATCCTGTAGGACTACTCAATCCTCTCCCTCTTCGAGAATGAAAGTTGGAAGTGGTATCGATATACTTTATTACCATAATTCCACGTACTAAGTATCAAAATGACTCTATTATGGTTGTAGTAGACACTCTAACTAAAGCATCACACCTTTTTCCAGTGAAATCTACTTTTGGCACAGCACAAGTGGTGAAGGTATTTATGAAATAAATTTTTAAACTCCATGGAATTTTGAAAATTATTATCCCTGATAGAGATGGAAAATTTACGTCGGTATTTTGGAAAACTCTGTTCGGAGGAATGAGTACAAAGATGAAATTCAGTAGAGCTTACCATCTTCAAATAGATGGATGGAATAAGAGAACAAATCAGATATTGGAAGACATATTGCGCATGTATGTGATGGACAAACCCACAAATTGGGAAGATTTTCTGCAATTGGCAAAGTTTGCGTATAATAATAGTTATTGGTCTTCAATTAAGATGAGTCCTTTCGAAGCTCTGTATGGTAGGAAATTCCATAGTATTCTCTGTTGGAGTCAAGAAGAGGAAAAATTAGTCCTTGGACCAGAAGCACTACATGAAATGGGTCAAACTGTGAAAATAATTCAGCAGAATATTAAAGTAGCTCAAGATTGTTAGAAAATTTATGTAGGCAAGAAAATAATTCACAAAGAATTGAAAGTGGGATATCATGTTTATTTAAGGATTAAACCTCGCAAAACTACATTTTATGTTGGTAGTTGTTGTAAGGTAGCACCACTCTACTACGGACCATTTGCGGTTTTGGAAAGAGCGAGGCCAATAGCTTACAAATTGGCTCTACCTAGTCATATTAAAGTTCATAATTTTTTTCATGTTTCCTTATTGAATAAATATGTACATGACCCTAATCATGTGATTTATTGTAGTGTGATATAGGTGGAAATAGAAGGGGATTTTCTTCCAGGGCCACTTTGTATACTGGAGCGGCAAGAAATTGTGCTCCAAAATATAACAGTAGCTCAGGTGAATGTCTAGTGGAAGCAATTTGCACCTCACGAAGCTACTTGCAAATCAGAAGATCAGATGAAACAAAAATATCCATCACAGTTTAAGGAATAAACATAAATATTTGCAACAAGGAGGATGGTGTTTTTTATTAGAGGGGGACTATGTAATATCCCTATTTTTCAGCTTTTATAGACACTTAATAAACTTAAAGGTCAAGTGGACCTAAGGAAAAACCATATGTGGACATATTATTTTCGAAATTAATAAATTAATGTGAATTTTTATTATTGTATAAATAATGCAGTAAAATTGAGACTAGGAATTCAAATCCATGAGCATGGACTAGAATCCTAAGACTTTTCGAAATTTCTCCAGAAATCCTTGGAGAAAAATAAAATAAAATTAAAATTATTAGATGGGAGAAAGAGATATAATAAAAGTCTTAGTAAAGTGGAAAGTTACTAAGGAGAGGTAAGAATAAAACTAGAAAGAGGAAAATATAGTTTTAAAAGAAGCTTTTGTGGAAAAAACAAAAATAAAGACTAGGCTAAGGGAAACAACATCCCAAAATAATTGAGGGAAAGAAAGCTTAAATAAGCTACTCCTAGTATGACAGAGGGGTTGTCTACACTAAGAAATAATTGGTGTCTGCTTGGGGGAGAGTTGTGGAATAAGCTCAAAGTTGGGAGGCAAATAGTCTTTATAATAGTGTTATGCACATTCTACGAAATTTTTATGTTTTATGCTACTATTATTAGTTATCTAATTATGGAATGTAATGTAGAAAAAACTATTGTTTTATAAATTCTGAATTAAAAGTATGTAGATTAAATTATAGAAATTATGTATATTGTACAGTGTTTAGTTTTAGAAAATTTAAGTCTCATATGTATTTCAAAAAGATTAACTATAGATGAATACATTTAATCCTTTTGTGTTGTTACGTATAATAATTATAAATTAGGGGCAAACAGAAAAATCTATAAACCCTTTTTTAGGGCTTAAATTTGTTGTTTAAGTCCAAAATAAGTATCTGAAATTTCACTGCAAAATTTACAGTTCATGTACAATGAAAATAAGTATATTTCAGTTACAGTAATAGCAGAAAATATGCAATATATATGAAATTCTAAAAAAAATAGATTCTAGATATATAACATCTATTATAATACACATATAAATTTTGAATATACAATTTATATTGAAATTAGAAACATAAATATATATGTTGTTATACAAAAAGTATTAAAATTTTATGTAATATTCCTAATCGGTGACAACTAATTAGAATATCCGATTTTGTATAGTTTTTCCGTCTATGGTCTGTAAATAAATAAAAAGGGAGTAAAGAGGGTCTAACTCACTTAGATGGAATAAAAAACCTTCCTAGTAGCACAACGTTGTAACTTAAGCGGGAGCCAAGGGGGGCCAGACACCACGTAGAGAGGAGGGCCAATGCACACTCTAGAAGTTTCTACAAGCTTCTGCGCAGATAAGGATGAGTATGTGGAGGAGATAGAGGCTACGTTGGGTTTTGGAGGGAAACCAACGTTATAAAATATGGAGGAGCCTCCTCATTTCATTCATTCTGGATTTGTTGATTTTGGAGTGAGACTTTGGTCTTCTTTCGCACGCTGGTTATTTAGCTTGTCTGCAGCACTGTTTAGTGCACCGAGTGTCTCCGTGCGGAGATCTCACCCTTAGCCCCAGGGGACTTCGAGTGCCTGCTCAGGTAAGGTTTGTTTTCTTACATTTTGTGTGTCGTTTCATTGTTTGGGTTTGTTGTGGAGCTGGAGCTTATAGAGACTGCGCAGTCACTGGTAGAGAGGACGCAGTCCATTGTGGAGGAGCTTCGGATTGGGGTTTATGTAGGTGATTTCACCGAAATTTCGAGCAGAAGGTCAGCCTTTGCCTGTCGGAGGCTTCTGGAAGAGTTTCTGGCAGTATTTTAGCTATTTCTATTCAGCTACTGTGCTGTCCCTTGGAGGCTAGCGTAATTCACTGGGGAGGCAGATTCTGGTGTTTTCGGGGGTCGACCATTCTTGGAATGGTTTGTGGATCTTGTCGGGGTTGTTGAGGAGAGGAGGTTTGCTGATTTTCATCTCATTCCAGCAAGGGGATCAACCCCTAATCTTTAGTCAGTTCCAGTAGTAGTAGCTACATGGCATTTCTCCAGCAGCTGGGACGCATTTCTTAGAGCAGCCATTTCTTGACATTTCTAAGACTTTTTTCTCACTTGCCTTGCGCAAGATCGCGTCTTGTACTTCATTGAATTTCTCAGATTAATAAAATGGCTCAGCATTTTCTTTATATGTTTTCTGGTTGAGTTGCCATAGTTGCCGTGGTTGCCATAGTTGCTGTATTCTATTTCTATTTCTATTATTGTGTTTGAGCACTATAGTTCTATACCACTTGGTGTGTTTTTTCTCTTACTCTTAGACAAAGTCTGGAAAGGGTCAGGTAGCCTTCGGATCTCGTACTCTTTTTAGAGGCAAAATATCTGGTAAATGCCCTCCCAGTCTATCTCTGGTTGGAGTTTTGTCGTGTTTTAGAGATATCCCCGAAACAAGATATTACAGTGGTATCAGAGCATATTTCTGGCTCAGCCTATGGTCTATGACATCGAGAAAGAGACCATACAGAGGTTTACTGGAATTTTGGAGAGCAATGATTAACAGTAGCAGTTGCAGTGACAGAAAACGAAATTGGAAGAGGGCCAAACTAGAAAGGGTGAGATTTTGAAAGTTGGAATTAGAAGAAACCATTTCTGGTTTTTTCTGGGTTTTGGGCAAGGATCACCTTCCCAAATTCCTATAATTTTCTCAGTAGTTTTCAGTGGGTAAATTAGAGGCTGAATTTAGGTAGAAGTGTAGTCTTGGAGCAGCAGTGCAGTTTCAGGAGGAGCCTGTGATAGTCATAGAGAAGGAGGAGCCGATGGTAGGTGATGATGACACGAAGAGATTTGGGGAGATGCTCCTCAAATCAGTGCAGGATCTGTCGAGGCAGATTGAGGTAATGGGGCAGAGATTCATCGATGTGGAGGCTAGACAGCGTGAAACCCCAAGGGGTTTCCAGATTGGTGAGGGATCAATCACATCCCACCATTTTCTGGTGCATGATGCCACTCATCATATGGCATCACATACACCCACACGTTCCACTATGCCCACTTTTCTGGGTGCAGACACAGGGGCAGGAGCACAGCAAGAGCTAGAGCCTGGACACATGGGTGATTATTTCACCGAGTATCAGGCATATGGGCAGGAGTTCAGGGATTCCCTTCCATTCAGAGATTTTGTTCAGCTCCAGTGGGATAGCAGACCTCGCAACTTTCACAGCAGGAACATGCACCCACATGATGGGGGCTTACGGCACACAGTGGACAGATTCCATTTACTCATATTTGATGGGTCATCCAAGCATTCAGAAAAAGCTTGGGTGGAGAATTTGGATACCTCTTTATAGATTGACTGAGTATCGGAGGGGGAAACCATCAAAATGGTTACCTCACACTTGGAGGATGAGGGCACATAGGATTGCAGGGAGTTCGAGGATACACCTAGTGTGACACAGGACTCACCCTCATTGGAGACCTCCTTGACCATGTCGGTTAATATCGTAGTGGAGAAGGTAGAGCCTACCCCAGTAGAGCCATCCATTGAGGTGATGACCAGAGTCGTGTCTGAGTCTTCGGGTGGTAGCAGCACACGACAGATGGGTGAGGTGTCAGGAGATGTATCCACCTTTGATGAGGCACTAGGAGATACAGAGGTATTGGATGATGGTCGCAGATAGCGATATCATCGACTACGGGCAGACCTTCTAGTTTTGAAATGGAAGGCCACGTCAGTATGGGAGGTCATTTTGTTGCAGGACAAGGAGATGGAGGGCATGAGAGTGGCTTGTGCTGAGTCGGCGGCCAAGTTGGCCCGCATTGGGGAATGACTAGATTCCCTGACGGTACAACCAGAGGGCACGTTGGAGCGTCAGATCATTCCCCTTCAGGCATGCATGGACGGGACTAGCAACATTGTTGGGTCACCCCTTCCCATTGGAGAGAGAGAGGCGGAGCCACCTAGTCAGATCTCATAAGTTGACTTGGATAGCGGTATGAGACGATCAGAGTTGCATAGGGTACAACATCCACTTGTCAAGGTTGGATGGTGAGAGATTTTGAGTTGGTACCCAGTGGAGTGGGTTATGGAGATGGTGGTGGACCCGAGTATAGTTCAGTAGGAGTTTCCATTTGCTGGGAATAAAGGAACCCCAAATTGGCATTGGGATCTAGGCGGGATCACCTATCATCTCCCAGGCAGGTCGGTTGACTATGTCTTGGAGGGTAAATTTGGCCTAGCAATAGAGCATGCACATCTGCTAGGGTATTTTTGGTCAGCTCCAGTGGCCAACAAGTTTATGGGAAGACTCCCTAGGTTGTCTTGGTATGACACTCATACACGGGATCACGGGGTGGTCAACATACCTTGGCAGGAGCTTGTCGGAGGAGGTGGCAATGGCAGGCCACCAGATGGCGCCTTGTATGGGGCCAAGGATTCTTCATGGGGCAGAGAGGATGTAGCAGAGCCGAGTAGTGGTGGTAACACTACTGACACATAGGGAGATTCACTTCTCGTACCCCTCGAGGAGGATTTGGAGTAATGATCCATTCGTCGGCGGGTATAGTGATGCGACGGTGGAGACGATGATACCGATTGGGGTTAGTCCGACATGTAGAGGCACAGCTCTAGGTCATCACATCCAGGGATGTGTGGGAGCCTCTAGCATTGAGCAGTGCACTACCGGTGGACATGGAGTGGCATGGTGGTGTACCGTAGTGTGTAGTACTGCATTGTGGAGTAGGAGTGTCCTACATCACATTGAGAGCATGCGGGGAGTGACCGATGCCTGGACACAATCAGGGCACGAGACGGTACAGGGTGGTACAACAATAACTTCGGGTATCCAGCAATATACAGGGGTATGCCTCAGTGTGCAGTGGCATGTCGAGGAGTACAAGGATGATCGGTGGTATGCGAGGGCGTATGGTGCTACACAGCAGGGTCTTAGAGTATTGCCTCCAAGGAGACTCACGGACAGGGACACTGAGCTTACCTTTTGGGGTACTTCACCCAGGATCGATGGGGAGACAGATGAGTGATACCTGATGGTATCTGTGGGGACTCAAACACCTGAACCTATTCTACATCATTCACAGGCACAATGGATTTTGTCATTGTCCTTTGGCACCTTTGGCATGAGCAGCAGGGTACACGAGGCTCACCCAAGATATTTGGGTGACACTCAGCACACTATGGGAGAGACTTCTCAGCAGTGGCACTGGGTCGGGGCACTAGTTGACAGCCACAGATTAGGGGATGAGATGATCCTCTGCAGAAGTGGCACATCAGTCATTGCTGAGCCTACGCTTGGGGAGCGAGTCATGAGGGAGACATGCGTCACTTTTCCCTCAGGTCCTGTCGAGATCATGCATGAGAAGAGGATATTGGGTACAACAGAGGTAGCATCCCAATATGTTTCTAGGCTCCAGACAGTGTATCAACACTTTATCGAGAGGGTGGATGGCATATTCAATGCAAATGAGATGGCAGAGGTAGAATAGGAGGGCATTCCTACTGTATGCCAGGGTGAGGACTCTTTTCCATATGAGTCTATAGGATCAGTTGAGGATTCTCCTGGGGAGAAAGAGAATTCACGCAGAGATGGAGACAGTAGACCAGAGCTACATTCCAGTGTGCAGGGTGAGAAGTCAAGGGACTCTATGGGAGATGCTTTGGGCAATGAGACACTTGTGACGATCCAGCCAGAGTTGTATATGATGGAGCCGGAGTTAGTAGAGGAGGATACTATGCACATCATGCATGATAGTCCTTTGGAGAAATCCAGATGGAGGCTCACATCGAGTCTGTGATGGATATGCGTCTGACTGCGGGGTCAGCCATTGAGGAGGATCAATCAGATGCATTGACATCGACTACGGTGACAGCAGTTGCAGATCCATATCCTCTGGAGGTATTGGAGGTTGATGGGATTGTTCTGCAGGGGGCTAGTAGATAGCAGGAGCTATTGGATATGGTGGAGCATCCATCTGTGGGTCGACACAGGGATGAGGCGCAGATAGATGTACTCGTAGTCAGCAGAGCTGCAGTGTTTTTAGTGTGTAGCACTCTCCAAGAGTACATTGATGGATCTTGTAGCTTATCTTCCCCACTTTGGCCCATTATAGAGAGAGGGGCTTCCTTCTACAGGCAGCTTTCATTGGCAGATAGGGCAGAGCAGTGGGAGTTGATTACGGGATGGCGGAAACACTCCAGGTGTGTTCCATATGCAGTTGTTGTTGCTACATCGGAATCTTCTTCCAGGATGGACTGGCGGGAGATCATGAGTTGGTACCCTCTTGATGCTATTTTATTCTTCATAGGGAGCATAGCGGAGCAGGGGCCCTTAGACATAGCATATGTTACAGATTCCAACTGGCCAGGGGCACAGGTCATCGTTTCTTTAGCACTCTATCTCGATTTCAGCAGAGTAGGATCAGCATGGGATTGAGTCAGGATTTGGAGTGGAGAGAGGTGATGAGTTGGTACACACTTGATGGGAAAACTTGCATAGTCACAGATACAGTGCAGCAGGGGTCATGGTCTTCACCTCTTAGAGCATCAGTCATAGCCAAAGGCAGTGTGCAGTCCGAACCGTGGGGCTTGGGCGATTATTGGCCATGGTGGCGACGGGATTCGAGAGGATTTTTGGTTGGATGGTACCATGAGAGATCAATATGGGATCCTGGCAGTGATAGACTCCTTCATATCAGCATGATGCAGAAGAAAAGGAAAAATTAGTGGCGCATCTGGGACCCAGGCAAATTTTGCAGTGTCGGTGGGGAGCATCAGCTAGAGAGGAGGCTTGTTCGGGCATTTCTTGAGGACAAGCAATTTTTGCCGGATGAGGATGCCAATTGGGAGAGCGAGAAGATTTTGTAGCATCCATCACTTTAGTTGCTTGAGGGCAAGCAACATTTTTCCGGGGGGGACTGTAATATTCCTAATTAGTGACAGCTAATTGGAATATTCGATTTTGTATAGTTTTTCCGTCTATGGTTTGTAAATAAATAAAAAGTGAGTAAAGAGGGTATAACTCACTTAGATGGAATAAAACACCTTCTTAGTAGCACAACGTTGTGACTTAAGGGGGAGCCAAGGGGGGCCAAACACCACATAGAGAGGAGGGCCTATGCACAGTCTAGAAGTTTCTACAAGCTTCTGCATAGATAAGGATGAGTATGTGGAGGAGATAGAGGCTACGTTGGGTTTTGGAGGCAAACCAACATTATAAAATATGGAGGAGCCTCCTCATTTCATTCATTCTGGATTTGTTGATTTTGGAGTGAGACTTTGGTCTTCTTTCGCACGCTGGCTATTTAGCCTGTCTGCAGCACTATTTAGTGCACTGACTGTCTTCGTGCGGAGATCTCACCCTTAGCCCCGGGGAACTTCGAGTGCCTGCTCGGGCAAGATTTTTTTTCTTGAATTTTGTGTGTTGTTTCATTGTTTGGGTTTGTTGTGGAGCTGGAGCTTATAGAGACTGCGCAGTCACTGGGAGAGAGGTCACAGTCTATTGTGGAGGAGCTTCAGATTGGGGTTTCTGTAGGTGATTTCACCAAAATTTCGAACAGAGGGTCAGCCTTTTCCTGTCGAAGGTTTTTGGCAGAGTTTCTGGAAGTATTTTAGTTGTTTCTATTTAGCTACTATGATGTCCCTTGGAGGCCAACGTAATTCACTGGGGAGGCAGTTTCTGGTGTTTTCGATGGTTGACCATTCTTGGAAGGGTTTGTGGATCTTGTCGGGGTTGTTGAGGAGAGGAGGTTTGCTGATTTTCATCTCATTCCGGCAAGGGGATCAGCCCCTAATCTTCATTCGCTTCCAGTAGTAGCAGCTACACGAAATTTCTCCAGCAGCTGGGACGCAGTTCTTAGAGCAGCCATTTCTTGACATTTCTGAGAGTGTTTTC
Organism: Pinus albicaulis; assembly: GCA_034641835.2. Classification (NCBI taxonomy): domain Eukaryota; kingdom Viridiplantae; phylum Streptophyta; class Pinopsida; order Pinales; family Pinaceae; genus Pinus; species Pinus albicaulis. The sequence continues at coordinate 675,853,924 of CM076578.1, forward strand.
TCACTTGCCTTGTGCAAGATCGCCTCTTCTACTTCATTGCATTTCTCAGATTAATAAAATGGCTCAGAATTTTCTTTATATTTTTTCTGGTTGAGTTGTCGTAGTTGCTGTGGTTGCCGTAGTTGCTGTATTCTCTTTCTATTTCTATTATTGTGTTTGAGTGCTATAGTTTTGTACCACTTGGTGTGTTTTTTCTCTTACTATTAGACAGAGTCCAGAAAGGGCCAGGTAGCCTCCGGATCTCGTACTCTTTTTAGAGGTGAAATATCTGGTAATGTTCTCCCAGTCTATCTCTGGTTGGAGTTTTGTCGTGTTTTAGATATATCCCCGAAACGGGATATTACATTTTATATCCATACAAATACTCAGTCATATATGCAAACATGTAATATAGAAAAAAGTAAGTAACTGTATTATAATACTTCTTTACATGTGTGATTCATTTTCAATAAAATCCTCTAGTGGAGTAGAGGATGAAATGATATGGTCACTTAAATAATAAATCTATTATACAAAAGTTTGTTTACAAATTAATCAGGTTCATCCTCTAAATTTAATGTACAATGCATGAAGATAAATTTTTCAGAGTGGACAAAATGGTGGAAGAGCCTCTGTTGATCTGAAGATCGACTTGAAAAAGGATGAAATTGATAGTGAGGTACTCTAAATCCTGATCGCGAATAAATTTATCATAGAATGAAAATATGAGTACAAACCTGAAAAAACAAAGCGATCAAAGTTAGAAATTTTAATTGACGAAAATGAAAAGAAAAAGCTTAGAAAATGCACATAAAATATTAATAGCTGGGAAAGTATATTCAGAATTGAATTTTTCTTCCTGTACCTAAAATAAAACAAATTTTAAATACTGGTGGACAAAAAGAACATATTTAAATATGTGACAATAATTAATACAAAAATGGGAAAATATCAATATTGACCTGAGCGAACAGGTATCCTCGAGTGGATCAGTATTATACAAAATTGTGGAAGAGTAGGATAATTTGGGAAGAGGATTCCCATATTAGTACCAGAAGGAAAATTGTTATAAATTAAGTTTTCATAATTAAATTCTTGAAGAATCAGTTTCAATTCTGTTACTCTAAATTCATAGAGTATTATGATATATATAAATATTTGAAATGTAATTATACATAAATTAATTTCAGGAAAGGGGAAATTTAATATGAATATCAGTTAAACAATTATAAATTTTGTATATATACACAGTAACATATATAATTGTATCATTTCTCTTTTACATAAAGGAAATAGAAAAGTAAATATAGGGTGGAATAAACAAATTGAATGTTGCATATAACATTTAAAATTTAACAGAAATAGTAATACTAAGAAGTATATGAAGTGAATGAAAATCCCAATTAATAATTGAAGTGGGGAAATCGAACAATATGTAATGTAATTACATAGTCTACGACAGACCAAAATGAATGGAATTTCGTTGAAAATCAAAAATATATTCTCAAAAACTTCTAATTTCATATCTATGTCGAAATTAAATTATTCAGAAATATTGCAGATAAAAACGATAACGACATTGAATTACCTTAAATATATAATATGTGTTCCAAAAAACAATTTCATTATAAAATTTCAAGTTCAATTGCATGAACAGTAAGAGTAGAAAATTTACCATGGAAAAGAGCGTAAAATACCCTTGGGCTGTGAAAGCACGAGAGAGTCTTCTCGAGGTGAGAAGTAACTACGTTGTTAGGTGAACAAAAATCAAATATATACAGACAAAACAAAAATTATAAAGTTCGTGACAAAATGTAATGACTCTCACTTCACAATTTTTTTTTCATCACATGTTGACAAGATATGATTTACATTCTTAGCTATGTCATCTATATGTTTCATTATTAACCAACAATTAGGATACTTGCATAATTGATTTTCATCATAGTTTCCTATTTACATTGCTCCTCCACAGACATAGGTTATGAATTTATCTAACTTAACTTCAATCCTAAGTCTACGTAGGACTGATGAAATTGGATGATTTCATCTTACCAAGGTTTTTTATACACCTATTGTGACTTCACAGAACTAACTCCTTATTCTTCCTTATAAGAGTATTTTTATTCTCAGCGTGTGTATATATATGAGACCTCTTCACTTATTATATCTATACACTCTCCTTATATATACTTACTTGATTTCTACCTCATTGTTTATTTATTTGTTATTCACCATGAACTCATATAATAAAGGAGTCTATATAGTATTACATAGGTTAACAACTATACCTATATACTATATAACTATGTTATATTTCCTATGCTCTACTTAATCTTTTAATACCCCTTTTAATGTCACATCAGATTAGTCTCATATTTCAATGTTAATCAATTAAGAGCCAAATAGAAGTTATCCTATCTATAGCTTCGTAACATATACCTTTTAGGTTAATGTTATTCCCAACGAGAAGTTAACCTTATGGCTAGCATTGGCATTAGTCCTATCTTCATAATGGCAGTCATTAACTTGTCCTCGACATTGAAAATTTTAATGGTAATTAAATTGCAACGTCTACCTTTCTGTACTATTCAATATTCAAGGTGAGTTATGACATTGTATAAGTAAATGTTATGAGTCAGGTATTATAAAACTCTTTAAATTTTTCCCTCATATCCCATGTGACAATTGTATTAGTTCTTTAATGCTTGGATTTGGGAATTTCGCCTCGGGATTTACTACAGTTGTTGATGTGATCGCAATTCGATTTCTGAGACCCCTCTCATCGATCAGCACTCCTCATTCCATCGCTTGATGGATGGACGGTGTGGATTCTCTGCCAATTAGGGTTTATTCATGTTGTATATCAGTTACGCTTTCAGAAATTCAACTTAATTTCGACTTCTCATTTTTATTTTTCATATGAGTGATTTTCTGTGTCTTCTCTCTTTCTCGTCCTAATAAAAACCAAGAAGAACACAACACCCTCTCCACACAGATTTATTTGCATTACTTAGGTAAATTATTTCTTCTTACTACTGTAGTTGATTCTGGGTCGATTAATGATTGTTGTCACGCTGCTCTTTTCTAAACCATCATGAATGAAAGTAGAGGCAAATCATTAAATTTCACATGCTTGACTATTATTTCACATGGAAATTGTTACGTTTCTGTGATTTTTTTTAATTCTTGAAAGAGATAATTGTTTCACATGGAATACTACTATAATGATTTTCTATGGAATCATATTGTAACTTTTTGTTTGCTCTGTTGACTTAGACACATTCCTTGTAAAAAAGGTGTAGTCCCTCTGCGTCATTTTTATATTTACGAGACTTTGGACTTTTTATCCATTGTTCAATAAAATCTATCTCTATTAATACAATTTGATTTCTCATCTCATAGTTATGAGCACAACGTTTATGGTTTCCATGTATGGTTGTATATTGTATATTTTAGTTTACTCCGGGTTTTTCCACTATTGAAATTCGTATACATGTCTTCCCTTGCTTCAACGCTTTCCTCAGTGTTTAAACTCTGCTATGTTCTCCTTGGGTGAGGGATAACCCACTGCATATGGAAAAACTCTATATAAAATTTTCTCAGAGGGTTTATTGCTTCCCTACGAGTTTTCTAGAATGACGTTCCAATTTCTTGCTATGCTCTCAAGGGTTTCGTTTCAACCCTGGAGTTTACACAGGTATACTGTGGTGTTTAATTTTTCATCACTACGGTCTCCTTCCACCATATTTCCCTACGTTTTATTCTGTTATCAATGTAATATATCATCTCATCTTTTACTTGATTGTTGTGGCTACAGATGTGAGTTACCGTGAGAGCCAAACTTCTTTAAGGTATATCGTTTACCTCTATACCTTTATTCCTCATGGTTATCAATTATTGTAAGCTTATATTTTCCAATGTTTCTAATTCAATTTATTGGGGGTTTTGCAGGTACGTCACCACCATGGTTCCATTCATTTTGGATAGAAGTATTTTGACTCACATGACCTCGTTTCCTGAGACTGAGTTTGTTTTTTTTTTTTTTTACAGGTTGATATTGACATACTCAAGTTTCTATGTTGGTCATCTTGTCGCATTGCCGGTGACATATATTATTTTTTTACGGTGACCATAGATCTTACTAGGTCACTATACCTATAGTTATTTTCCTTTGTAATATAAATCAACATGCTTGGGTTTATAACCCACAAACTGGACTGTGTTATCTTTTATAAACATTTTCTCCAGCCAGTTTAAAATTTTTATGTTTATGCTTTCTCTAATGTCTCCAACACAATTACTCTGTTCTGGTTAATATTTGATGATGATAACTGAGTATCGTTTATTTTCTCATAATAATTATCTTAGTGACAATCTCACATAATTTTTTGCATAAGTGTGATTTTGATGGTAATATTTATATCTATTCTCTTTTTGTAACATCCCTCGCGTAAGCCACCATAAAAAATCTCATAAAATGAGGGTTATTAAATAATTAAATATTATTAATTATTATATTGATATTACATGAAGAATATTCTTGTAATTTTTTTTATAAGAATATTGGAAGAATTATTTTTAATTATTTTATTTAAAATAATTTAAATTATTCTATGGAAATAAATTATATTTCCAAGTTGGTATATTTTATGAGTTCTAGAAATAATGAGTAATAGTTTGGTTTTAGAAATAATGAGTAATAGATTTGGAAAAAGTATGGATAAGTGATATTTTTCTCACAAGGAAAAAAAACAAATATAGCTTTGAAAATAAAAGAATGAGATATTTATGGATTGCTTTTGTGAGTTAGAAAAGCTGGAATGCTTTTATGATTTAGAAAATATGGAATTCTTTTATGATTTAGAAAAAAGCTAGAATACTTTAATGATTTAGAAAAGCTAGAATGCTTTTATGATTTAGAAAAGATGGAATTCTTTTATGATTTAGAAAAAAGTTGGAATACTTTTATGATTTATAAAATCTATTCCTTTCTATTAATTCTATTTATTATAAGACTATGAGGGAAATAGAAGAGGGGAAGGGGAGAATACATGGAGAATGGAGCCAAGGAAGAGGAAGAGAGTATTCCAAGAATGCATCAAGAGATAAGTAACCATATTCTTTGAAAATATTTTTGTTTGCATATGGGCCATGATTCTATAATGATTGAATTTATTTTCAATAAAATTTCTAGTGTATTAAAATCTAGATCTACACTTATTTATGCATTATTTTGATAAAACCCCAAGGGGATCTTGTTAAGAAGGCTGAGTAGTTCTAGATCTAGTATGCATCTAATGTTTCTGCTATATATCAGTTGTATATCTAAATATTAACCTACAACAGTTGAAGCTCCTCATATAAAATGCTTTCAAGTCTTTCTGGAGCTTTTCCATTTGTTTTTGCTATTATTTCTGAAGGATTCTTGCTCTTGCTTCAAGTAAATCCAATGCTTCTACAAAGGAACTTGATTATAGATCTGATTTATTTATGAAATACTATAACATGAGTCTAATGTCTGATTTCCAGTGTCTTCCAGTAGAAACTGCGCAATTCTTAAAGGAGGGTTTCTTTATTTACCAGCTCTCTCCTTTAGCTGATTTTTAGCTAGTGTTGATTGTGGGAGATCTGTTTAAACCCTCTAAACTCATTTATTTCTGCTGAAAATATGCTTGGAGGTCCCAAACAGCCTAAAATAATGGAACCCAGCCCTTTTATGTGTTATTTTTATACTGGGTTTCTTATATAGCTTCCTCTTTGAGCCTATTGCAGATTTTCCTCAGAGTGGAATTTCTCGTTTCTTCCTTGGTTGGTTTTTTCTTCCCTTTTGGATCCATTGTTTAGATCTGTAGATCTAAGGTTCTTAATATGAGTGTTTCATTCCCACAGTTACTGTGTTTCACCATTTTTCTATAGAGAGAGTCTGGAATGGGCCAGGAAGCCTCTGGATTTCACCATTCCTTGTGAAGGTGATGCATGTAGTAAATGCCCTACCAGTCTATCTCTAGTTTAGATCTATTGGTGTAATTCCATATTTTTGTGATTCCATAGTGGAATATCTTAATATATTCCCTACTGGGCCTATTTTTTCCCATTTGAAACATTACATAATTGTATGCAAGGAAATAATTATTGTGTTAAAACTCTTCAAAATGAATAGAAGAGAAAAATATATCATTGTATGCATTATTGGATTAGATTCTTGGAGAGGAAAAAGGGTAATCACATGCTTTATTATGTAAGATTATTTAGAGAAACATATATGCTTGTATGCATGGGAAAAATATAGTTTTGAGTATTAGATTTCCAGAGAAAATGAAGATGAAATCACATAATATTTATTGTGTTAGCCCTCTTTTGGGCAAAATAATATGTATTTTGCAAACCTAAATGGATTAGCTATGGTATTAGATTTATCTGGGGAGAATATTATGCATAGTTATTGGTTATATCTTTTGGATGAGAGGGAAATGTCACTTTGCATGCATGAAAGAATAAGTGGTATGTGTTTGACACCTTGGAAAATAAATGTGTTTATTTTTCCATGAAATATTTATTTAGTTTCTTATGGAAATAAATATATGTTTTACATGCAGGAAGAACAAGATATGTTATTGCATGCACAAAACTATAACCTGTATGTTAACTTTGTTTGAAATAGAGTTGGCATTGTTATACATAATAAGCATTGTGAATAGATCTTAGGTGGAAAATATGTTTTTGGAAAAGAACATGTATTCACATGCATAAGTATAACATCTATTGTATTAATCCCTTTTGAAAGGAAAACATAAGAGTAGGAAAAAAGAGAAATTTCTTGTTGGGATAGTTATCTTGAAATCTTGTTATGCATTTTCATGCACAATATTATTATATAGTATGTTAGATTTCTTTTGGAAATAATATGAAAGTGCATGCAAGATTTTTTTAGTGTTTGTTAGAAAGAGGATGCTTGATAGTGATTTATTTGTTACTAATGCATGTGAAATGATGTTAAATAAGGAAAATAATGTCAATGTGGTTATGTTTTATACATGCATACAAATATTTGTTGAAGTGTCACAAATAGAGATTTATTATTGGTTTATTAGTATTTTATCTAATCATGATATCAAGTGTGCTGACGACAACAATGGCACGAAAGAATGATGACTTGAGAAAAGAAATTTTCAGGATTAACATTGTGGAAGATAAAGAGTTGTTAGTCCATGCAGGTTTAGTAGTTCCAATTGCACGATGATCCCCTGAAGGAAACAGTCTGACTACAAAGACAGAGATTGATGATTCGTGGGTAAATGGTATCATGATTATTGTAATAGCTTATAGCTAGTTATGTTTCATTTAAGATTATTTTTCTATGTAAATTCTATGAAAATGGTCAAGGGATGGACTCCCTTATAACCATTGAGTGAGGGGTGACAACCCTCACGAGCGTTTAAGAATAAAATTGAACGTTTGCTGGTTTTCACCCTACCGGGTTTCCAGGGTATATTGGTGTCTATTTATGTGATTGTTCATTGTGTAATTTTCATGATGTTAATTTCTTTCATGATGTGATATTTATATTATCAATTAGGTGATGTACTAATTGAATTAAAATGATCATGGGATTGATACATAGTTATAACAAGAAATTTAAGTTAATATCCTACAACAAGGACAATTAATGGTTGTGTAACTCACTATGATTTTTACTAAATGTTTCTCTAAGTGATGATGATGGGTATTTAAATGGTTAATGCGGAAATATAAAAGGTAATTTATAAGGTTACACATTCATAAATGTTGAAAAAAAAGTCCTAACTCCATGCATTTTTCATGCAAGGTTATCGGGGTATGTTACACTTTTAGTACTACGAAACAGAAATTAATAATACTTTTCCATTTCAAAACCAAGTATTCTATTTTCCAATTTACACAGAGAAATTTAAATATACTATCTCAGGAAGCAGTATGTTTTTATACAACGAGATTCATAGTCTGAGGTACTATATTAGCTCATTTTTTAATATAATTTTACTTGTCTTACATTCCATTATGAGAAATCTTTAGATTTCTTAGGATAGCATTGTGTAATATTCATATAGGTCAGCATATCACTGTACTAAAATTGTTCACTTCTTAGCTGTACTCAAGGCTTATTTCAGTACTTTTAAACAGTTATATTTATGTCTATATTTCATGAATAGTTCTTTCCATATGTGTCTAAAATAGGAAAACTTTGATGTTTACCATTTTTAGTTCAAGTTTCATTTTTATTGTGCTATGACTGTTCCTCTATCATTCATGTATGAAATAATGTTCTGTATTTAATATAGTAGTATGGGTTTGTACAAAAGACTTTATTTCTAACTGTACAGAGTTAATTACAACAGATCTAAATTTGAATTAAATTTACAATTAGTTAAATTGTTTCCTTGTCATCCTAATCACAGTAGTAATAATAACTTATTTGTTTAACTATGGTAAATAAATTCTATGTTAGATTCCTAACCCCAGATTTAAACATGTTGTCGGGTTTAGACATTTTGGGAGTTGAATCTAAACATGTTTTTTCCATACAACCATACAGATTTCGGTATTAATATTGTAACAAATATGTTAAATGTATGAGTGATTTAAATCATTTTACTTAATTCTAACTCAACCTAGGTAAGTTTTGTAACTTTAACTTAAGCAATTTTCAAAGTAATATTAACAAATCTCTAATCAGGTGCCAAGCATCACACATGAAGATTTAATATCAACCAGTTCATTTCTAGTTTAGTGTGCATACCAATTTAGCTCTGACTAGTTTCCAGCCAACCATACAGTTCTCTTTCCGTAACTCACCCCCAAGTAGAGACCTTAGCTCCCAGTGATAGAAAACCCTTTGTCTATCTAGGAGCATATTATTTAATGTTTGCTTTCCCTAGCCTGTTTCCAATTACTATGTCCAGTAATTTTAGGATGCTTTCTTCTTGTTTTGCCTAGGCTTACCCTATGTTTCTTCCATAGAGGTACTTTAAAGCTGTCTTTTCTCATTTTCCAACTTTTTCCACCTCTTCCCAATACTTTCCTCTTTCTTGGGGAAATTAGATGTTTATCTCCAAATCTAATTTTTAGTAACTTATTTTATTCGTTTGAAGGATTTTTTGAAAGGTGTGGGAAAGTCTCATCACCTTATCCATCCTGATGGATTTATGTTTTCAGATCTCAATTCTCAACCTAGTCATAACACACATAATTTTCCATTTTATTTTTATTAAATAATAAAATAAATTCACATAATAGTTCTCCATTGGTGTCCACTTCCCCTTTGGACTTCTTCAATTGTAATTTTAAAATCATAGAAACTTGGGGTATTATAGAAAATTTTATATAACAGAGGGAAACTACTCAAAATTATAGTGGACAAAATTCATACAAAGTTGTCCTATGTAAATATAAGATAGAATCGAAAAATTTCGACATCGTAGATCAATAAATTATGACTAAAAAATCGTAAAAGAAATTTTATGAAAAACTTAAAGTCCCAATTTGGGGGAAATTTCAATGCCACAAGGAAAATAATATGTATATTAAATAAAACGGGAAATTCCCTATAATTAGAATCTAATCATTCTAGTTAAGGAAAAATGAAAATTCCTTAATGTAAAAATGATCAATTCTACCATTTATGTGAAACAATAGTATGATAAGAAAACACATTGAATGGAGAAAACTAGTGGAAGTAGAAACCCTCAAAGAAGAATTAGCAAACCTCGTATGTAATTAGAAATTTCCTAAGATAAATCTGAGATATTAATTTACAGTATATAAAGGAAATATACAAATTAGGGAATTCATGGAAATCAAATTTATCTAAGAAAATGAGAATATAGTTAAACAACATTAAGGTTTTGAAATTCTAAAACAAGGGTAACGAAAAACCCATGAAAAAATTCAGATAGAGTAAATGACTTATGTTGTCATTTTGGTTGTGAGGAATACGCTAAAGACGAAGGGGATGTAAACGTATTACAAAATTAAATTAGAATCTATCCAAACAAATTATTTGAATATAAAATTGTGAACGAAAATGAATTTATAATCAGAGAAATTATACCTAAAAGAAATGCATAGAACATCCATTAAAACAATGCAATGAGAAAAACATATTACCAGTTACTGATACAACAAAAAAAACTATTCAAATGAGAAAATGGTTACAAGAACGCTGAACATGAGAGAAATATGACTTGTATATGAACTTCCTCCAATTTCATAGCAATACATTACAAAAATGCAGAGGAAATTTTATCTGTGTATATTGTCTGCCCAAGCATAACCCCGTAAAAATGGAAAAACAAATGAAACAAAGAAAACTAAAGTCACGGGACATGCAATGAATTAGGGTTGTAGATTAATATCAACTGTTCCTAAAATAAAAAATCTACCCTACAGGTGTAACAACTCAAGTTACCACAATTTTGTTTTCTATTTATAGCATAACTACTTAATTTTTTGTCCACTACATTCTATAAGTTCGTCACTATTTGACGAATTGTATTGCTATTATTTCATTAATATTTCATCATTATTTGTCATTCATATTTCACTGTTCAAACAATGATGGATATTTTTCCTTCATATCCTTTTCTTCCTCCCAAATAGCTTCTCTAGGTACAAAGTGCTTCCTCTGCACTTTCACCGTAGCTATCGTCACATTCTGGAGCTCAATTTCTTCTCGTGCCAATATATGAAGTGGCTCTGGAATAAATTCCCCTTCTAGTTCCACCTGTATCACATTCTAATCAATTACATGAGTAGCATCATGTATATACCTTTTTATTAATGAAACATCAAAAACATTGTGAACCTTAATGTGTCTACGTAAAGCCAACTTGTAAGCTACTGGCCCCACTCTTTCTAGCACTTCAAATGGTCCAGAATAGCATGCTGCTAATTTGGAAAAAATACTGATATATAAGGTACTATTTTTGGGCTTAATCCTCAGGTAACCATGATCTCCCACTTTGGATTCTCTATGAATTCTCTTTTTGTCTTCATAGCTCATTTGTTTCTCTTGCACTGTCTTAATGTTTTGCTGAATTTTATTCACAATTCTTTCCATTTCTTGCAATGCATTTTCTCCAATAATTAGCTTATCCTCTGGTTGAATCCAACTAAGAGGTGTGTCGTACTTTCTTTCATATTTTGCTTCAAAAGGACTCGTTTTTATTGAGGCCTGATAACTATTACTATACACAAATTCTACCAGATAGAGAAAGTCTTCCCACCTTGTAGGTCTATCCTTAACATACATTTGAAACATGTATTCTAGAATCAGATTTGTTCTTTAATTTTGTCCATCTGTTTGGGGATGGTATGCAGTACTAAAGTTCAATTTGGTACTCATTCCTCCAAACAGATTCTTCCAAAAATCTGAAGTAAACTTTGCATCTATGTCTGATATAATCATATTAGGACTCCCATGTAACTTCACAACTTATTTCATAAATACATTAGCTAGTTGAGTTGTACTAAAATTAGATTGTACTGGTAAAAAGTGTCCAGTTTTAGTGAGTGTGTCCACAACTACCATTATAGAATCATGTTGTTATTTTGTTCTAGGAAACCCAATTATAAAATCTTTGGAAACTACTTCCCACTTCCATTTTGGGATAGTTAAAGGATTCAGTAGTCATGCTGGATTCTGATGTTCTACTTTTACCTGTTGACATTCCAAACATCTAGCTAAATAATTAGCCACATATTTTTCATTATTAGCCAAAACATGTTCTTCCTCAATGCTGAAATCAATTTTTGATAACCAGGGTGTCCTGCACAGGATCCTTTATGATACTCATCTAAAATTTCACGTTTTAATGAGCTCACATTAGGAATGTACAATATGTTTTTATAACAAATCAATCCTTTCTGGTTTTGAGTATATCCCAATATCTCAGTATTCTGCAATTTTTCTTGAATTTTTTCATAGCTTGAATCTTGACTCATTACCTCTTGTATTAATCCTTGAATGTCAATGTTTTCACTACTCCCAATATTATTTAATCATTGATGATCATTCCTACTTAAAGCATCTTCAATCTTATTTTCCTTTCCTTTAATATGTTTGATTTCTATGTCAAACTCACTAAGGAAAGAAAAGCACCTACCTTGTCTAGCATTTAAATCAGGTTGTGTGAAAAAGTATTTCAAACATATATGATCTCTCATTAATACAAACCTTTTTCCAAACAGATAATGTCTCAACATCTTCAAAGCATTTATTACAAAAACTAAATCTAATTCAGACATAGTGTAATTATGTTCATGTTTCTCTAATCTTCTTGACTCATATGTTATAACTGAGTGTTCTTGTAATAATACCCCTCCTAATCCTTCTACACAAGCATCTGTACATACTACAAATTCTTTGTTTGGATCAGCAATCTTCAAAATATGAGAAGTTGTTAATTTAAGTTTTAACTATTCAAAACTATGTTGACATTTTTCTGTCCACTCAAACTTCACTCTGTTCTTATGTAGAAAGGTGATAGGATATGCTATGGTTGAAAATCCTTCGAGAAATCTCCCGTAGTATGCTGCAATTCCCATGAATGATCTTATGGCTGAAACATTAGTAGGAACAAGGAAATCCATGATAGTTTGTATCTTTTCTCAGTCTACAACCAATCCTTTTTTTGAAATTACATGACTGAAATACTGAATTTTATCTTTATAAAATTCAAATTTTCTAAGTTTGGAATATAACTTATGTTCTCTAAGTGTTTGTAAGATAGTTTTGAGATGTTTTTTATGTTCTTCTTCATTCTTAGAATATATTAGAATGTCATAAAAAAACACCAGAACAAATTTTTCCAGATACTTACTTAAGACATTGTTCATTAGGCACATGAAGGTAGCAGGTGCAATAGTCAAACCAAAAGGTATAACTACAAACTCATAGTGTCTGTATCTAGTTCATAATGTAGTCTTATCTATGTCTTCATCCTTAATTCTCAGTTGATGATAGCATGTTCTTAAATCAATATTTGAAAAGATAGTAGCTCCTTTCACTTGATCAAATAAATCATCTATTCTTGGTAGAGGATAGATGTTCTTTATAGCCAATTTATTTAGTTGTTTGTAGTCTATACACATTGTGACTGTGCCATCTTTCTTTTTAACGAACAATACACGTGCTCCCCATGAAGACACACTTGGCCGAATATAACCTCAGTCCAGTAACTCTTGTAGTTTTATTTTTAAATGTAAAAACTATCGGGTACTCATTTTGTATAGTGCTCTAGAGACAAGTTTAGCTCTGGGTGTTAATTCAACTGAAAAATCAATTTCTCTTTTAGGGGCTAGTTGAGGAATTTCATCTGGAAACACATCTTTGGATTCTCTGGCTACCGGTAAATTTTCTATAGCTTCTTTTTCATTTTGTTGTCACAATTATTCCACTTGTACATCATACACTTGAAAACCTTTCCTTGTTGTCCTTTTTAACCGTAGTGTTGAAATCTGTCTAATTGATATGGGTCTTGGTTTTCATTTTACTATCATTGATTTTTCCTCACCATCTATAGAGTGAACTTTTTTATTTAAGAAATTAACTATCGCTTTCTATTTTTCTAACTAGTCCATTCCCACTAACACATCATAGGAACCTAGAGGTAAAATATTTAAATTTAGTTCAGTCTCATACCCATTTATGGGTCACTTTTATTTTTATGGGTCACTTTTGTTTTCGTTATAGTAGCTAACTGAACTAACCATGCTTGCTGAAATTTTTCTGATTTTAATTTGCACTTTTCCACCATTTGAGGACTTATATAACTTAAACTTTATCCTCGATCTATCAAAATGGAAACAGGTTGTTCAACAATCATACCTTCGATTTTGACTAGGGTTGATTGATGTTCAACTTGGAAATCATCTAGTGCAACACTGATTCTTGGAATGTTTCTAGAAACATCATTTAGAATAGTTTCCTCTCTCAACACTTGAATATTTTGAACTGTTCGATGAGGACAGTCACGTAACAGATAAGGTTCTTGACAAATCTAACACTTTAATGGTTCCCAAATTTTTATAGCTCCTTCATTCTTGATGTTTACATCCATATGTTTAGATGTAGTTTGTGATTGGGCTAGTCTATTTTCTCCAAATTTGTTAAAAAAATTTCTTTGACGATTTTTCCAAAAGTTTTTCAAGTATGTTGGTCTTACTCTTTTCCCACTAGATTCACCTTTCCACTTTTATTTGTTCTATGAATTTTTCAGATGATTGTTTGTGCCTTTGAACTACTGATAAAACGGTCTTTGTTTGCGCAAAAAATCATCCATTGTCTTGGGATTATCAAATTTTATTCTCTCCTTGTAGATAGTAGGTAGGTAGTTTAAAAATCATTGTACCTTAGCCTTCTCTTCTCTAATATAAGTTACATAACGAAGAAGATTAGTGAATTTGGTAACAAAATCATCTATTGTGATTTGTCCCAATCTCAACTCATCAAATTATTTGGCTTTGTTATCATAGTATCTTTCATTCAAATATCTCGATTTATACTTAGTTTGGAAGTCCTCGCAAGTAACAATTTTCTCATCTATTACATGTACCATTTTGGTTTCTTCCCACCACAAGGTAGCATTACCCTGTAGTTGGTAAATAGCCAATTTGGCTTTCAGGATACTTCCATATTCATAAACTTGAAAATATTTTACCATGTTTAGAAGCCAAGATTCTGCATCTTCCACCCTTTCAGCATCATAAGTTGGAGGTTTAATTTTTCGGAATTCTCCTTGCAATTCCTTTTTCTTTTTGGACTCCTTTCTAGAGGCTTCACCTTCCTCAGATCTTTATGAGTTGGTGTCAGCTTCATTTCTCTTTTTTCCAGGGTCTTCACTTTCATGACTAAACCTGGAGGTTAATTCTTTGATCAACCTTTATTTCTCTTTGCTCAATTGCAACAATATTTAATTACTTCTTCTCAAGTGAATCATTTCTCGTTGCATTTCCCGAAACATAGCCAACAACTGAGCATTTTGATATGGTGGATTTTCCTCACCACTCGGATCTACATACAGCCCTTCACGTTCGCTCATAATTTCAGTTGTACTTTTCTGTACTAATTCACTATACACAGAAATGAAATTAGTGTAAAACTTGTCAATCAAAAAAAACTTATAGCAACATAAATCTTGGATTTTTAATTTCTTGTGTGAGGACACATATAGGCCCAGTGTTTCAATGTGGGCTCTGATACCGTCTATAAAAACTCCACTTACCACAAATTCTATTTATACCATCTGGATTTTTCTATTTATAGCATAATTTCTTAATTTGTTGTCCACTACTTTTATAAGTTCATCACTATTTGACGAATTTTTTTGTTATTATTTCATTCATATTTCGTCATTATTATTCGAGTTCCTTTGTTACACTTTTTGGAATTTGTGAATCCAAGGTTACATGTTTTCCCTCAAATTCACTCGTTTAGATTCAACCACTTCTACTTCAATTGAATCTATCTTCTCATTGTTTCATTTTATTATCATTTTCATTAATTAAGATATGTCCATCTTACCCTCTTTACAACTTCAATTATAATTTATCATGGTAATATTATTTCCACCTATTACCTTTAGTCTACCATAATTTTATTATGGTTATTTATACTTCCATCATTTATTCCTTTTGTATAATACTATTTTAATAATTCTAAGGGTACCTTTAACCTTTACAAAGGTTCCTTAACCTAATGGACTATATTATTTATTTAACATGCTTTGTTACCCTTTATTATCTTCATTCAAATTCCATTTTAAATAAATATATTTTTGAATGCTTCTATAGAGGAATGTAACATAATGTTTAATGAGTTCCACCCATACTCATAGGGTATAACGTTATATATTATTTCAAAACTATGTGAAATTGGTACCATTTGCAACTTAACTCTTATCACTTCACCATCTAACTTACGTCCTTATGAATTATAAATTCCAAAGTAATTCATATGTAGGTTATAGATCAAAATTTATGGTTTTGACTTAGTACTGTAGGCTACGTTTATTATTTCGGGATATTCCCCAATCAACAATACGTTTACCTTTTTTTCATTCACATGGCTCATCATGTTTATTTTTCTTGGATGAAAGACACATGGATGGTTTGCATTAATTCGTAGTTTTTGATTGACTTACGACAACCCAAACCCTATTTCGTTTTTTTTTTCATTTTTCATTTTGCAACCTTTCGCCTTCGGCTTTGTAACTTAAGTTACTCCATGCAGCCATGGCTTGAACACGAGGGTTCAATTGTTTACAAAAGTTGGATAGATGCACTTAGGTAGTGATACTTTTCATCCATTTCATGAGACTTTGTTTCCCTCAGAGGTAAGGGTTCATTTTAGTTAATTCACTAGACCTCATTTCCTTATTTGGTTTTTGAACTTGTATTCCTCTTCCATTAATGTTTTTATTATTTAGTTTTTATACTTGCATACTTCTGCAATAAATGTTGTATTTTTTTATTGTAGGTTTAATGGTGTTTGAATGGGGTCCTTCCCCACTGTTTACCCACGTTCTCGAGGTAACTCTATTTCATTTCTGAAACATTTTCGAGGTAAGCATATTATGAATAAGTTTTATTATAAATGTTTTACTTCTATTCCATCGTTTTGGAATGGATATAGCACAGGTGGTTTTTCATTTCAATGGTTTCCATATATTCTAACAATCTAAAATTTATGTAGAAAAGATTGGTCTTCATGAACTTTTAGCCTTTTATAACAAAATATAATTTTTTTTATAATTATATACATGTGAGGATCTTCTTTGATACCTCCTTTTTTATTTACAATTTTGTTGTTTAGAAAAATATGTCTCTGTTGTTTATATTAAGACATATTTTGTGTTCATAGTTAATCGAATGAGAAAATTCTGGGTTGTAGTGTCTATTATATTGTTTTGCCCAATTTCTCTTTAAATTCCAAGAATGTGATACGTTTTCTGACTCCTATGTCTGTAATATAAATTCAATATGAAACCTTCCTCCCATATCAAATTCGTATTATTATTCTCGTCTTTCTTTTCAATTTCTGAGAACACATACGATTTTATTATGTAACTTGTTTACCACTACATCTATGAGTTTTTAGCTTTTCCAGGGTATTCGATCTCAGGTAGATTTTGAATTTATTATTTCCCTCAAACAATAAAATGATTTACTGTATAGAAGCTCTTCTTCCTATTTGCACACAGAAAGGATTTCAGAAATCTCCCATGACTCATAAGGTAATTTGATGTTGAAATTTTAGTTGTCCATTTCTCATGTTTAATGTTATTAATTTAATTATGATACTAATTAAATTATGACCCTTCTTCATATGGGTTCCTTTTACACGTATTGCACCTCTCGAAATTTACTACTCGTCAACTTGTGCATTGCTACTCGCAAGCCTTGACAGTACTTTTGTTCCTTCTATGTACAGGTTGGTCGATACCATGCACACAATTCAATCCACTGAATTCCAGGATATTTATTCATGTATAACTTTTGTAATTAATAGACAAAACATTTGACTTCATTCAATGTATTCATGACAATGCATAACGACCTATTCTATCAATTTTTAATACCAATTTTGTTCCTAATATGATAATAAGAATTCATCTTTAGAAGAATTTTTCATATATCGTTTTCCACTTTTTTTTAGTATTTCAAATAGCTATTATTTTTAACATTGAATTATATCTATTGTTATTGTACTATCCTCCAGTACTTAAATATGTAATTGATATTTAATTTCTTATTTGTTCATAAGAATGAGTAAATATATGAATTTTTTTATTTGAAGTACAGTAGAGGTATTTAGATTTTATTTGTACAATAATGTCTTCTTCTAGATTGACAATTATCTCTCACTATACCTAGATTTATGTTTCATTTTGTTTTACAGATAATTATGTTAAATATTTCTTTTAACATCCTTTCCACCTCTGATGATATATTTTCGGACATATAAATTCTTACAACCTAACAAAAAATTTAAGCCCTCCTAATTGGGTTTAGACCTTTTGTTTTTTGGTTTACTAATTTAATTAGTCTATGTAACTATACATATCTAAACTATGTTCACTATAATTATGTTATTTTAAATACATTAGAGTTTATAAACTTAAAAAATAATAGAATTCCATTATACTATTTAATAACTAAGAAAAGATCATTTCCACTTACATTTCTACATAAACCATCATTAATCTAACTATAATTATCATTACAATAAGAGAATATTAATACATAATTAAATTAATTGTGCATACTAATTCTGGTAAGACTATTTTCCACCTAGTCTTGAGCTTTCTCTCCACAGCTCCCCCGAGCAGAGACCGATTCCTCCAAAGTCTAGACAACTCCTTGTCTACACGGGAATGGCATATTTAAGCTTTATTTCCCTTCAACATGTTTCCATAACACTCTCCAGTTAATTCAGGATGTTGTTTTCCTTTTCTTCTAGGTCGTCCTTTTGTTTTTTCCACAAAATTACTTTAAAACTAGCTTTATCCTCTTTCTAGTTTTATTTCACCTCTTATCAATAACCTTCCACTTTATTGAGGTATCTTTTAGATTTTTATCTACAATCAAATATTTTTAATTTATTTTATTTTCCCCAAGGATTTTTGGAGAATCTGGGAAAGTCTTTAGAATCTTATGCATCCTCATAGACTTGAGATCCTGGTTTCCTTTTATACTCTAGTCTTTGCACAATAATTACACTTCCACATTTATTAAATTTAAAATAATATGTCCACAATAATTGATTTCCTGTAGGTCCACTTAACCTTTAGGATTTTTCAATTGTCTAATAAAAACAATAAAAATACGGATATTACAATTGGTGTCCCCTAACAATACTGAGACCATGTGATATTCAGGTTACCATGTAACATCATTAAATGGTTTATTGAAACAAAATGATAAGGTGTAGGGGGAGAGTTAATAAGATATGTGTACAATACCATCATTCATAAATCTAACTATCAAGGTATGCAAATGAATTAAACATGACTATTAAACTATGATGAATCACTTGGAGTAATATGATGGGATTTCAATAGTTAATAATATGTTGAATTTAGATTGTAGGGACATTACATTGAGACATATATAATTAATATATATACATCCCTTGTGTAGTTCATGTGATAACCTATATCAGGTTTTATGCATCCAACCAAGAAAGGATTGGGTGCTTACCTTGATTAACCAATTAATATAGTAGTTAGAAAGTTGTAACTCGTAAAGTGTAACTTTAATATCATATGTATAAATATATTTCAAAGTTGTAACTAAGGTAAAATATAACATTGTGAAGAATAATAATAACAACAAGAAGTTGGAAATAGATTATAATACTTATGGCAATTATGTATGATAATCTAATTAAGAGGATCCCTTTTTAGACAAAATAAGTAGTGCTCTTAATAAATCATGGTAATGAATGTATTTTATAAATAAACATAAGGAATAAGTTATAAGACAGAGTTTGAGGATGAGAAAAATAAATCGGAGGTAGACTTTGAGCTTGCATTGTAATTGTTAAAAATAAAAAAAATTGACGAGGATGTGAGAATAGAACAATCATTATGACTAGAATTAGTATAGGAAGAAATAAAAAAATTTGGGTAGTGAGAGTTGTTACATAAAAAATTACATCGTCAAAAATTTCATTTTAGGCATTGGATGTGAGTTCTGTAAAAAGCATCCAAAAGTGCACGGATGTTAGTTTCTTCTGTATTGATTTCAGAGCCGAAGATCGAAACAATGAGACGTGAAATGGCATACAAGTTCTCTTTATTGAACGAGTCCTACAGGACTGAAGTTAAAATCATGGGATTTGAAATAATAGAGATACATCATGTTCAATTTTAAGTTGCTAAACAAAAAGAAAAATGTGTGTTTTTTTTTTAATTACATAAATTTTATTTAAAAAATCATTTTGAAGTGATTATAAAGTCATATTGAAGCACGTATATCAATATTGGATTCTAAAATTCCTCCCAAAAAAAATTCCATAACCATTAAGCCCTCATAAATCTCTATTATGATGTATGAAGAGGAAAAATTGAAACATGATATATCAAAATGACGATACCAAGTGAAAAAAAAAATTCTCTTGCTAAAAGTAACCAAAAATGAAATGGAAACTTAGATGGATGGTTTGAAGGAGGACATGGAAGCATTGGTTTGTGCCATTTCTTTTATTGAACTGTATTAGATAACCGAAGCAAGGGAGGAGTGGAAGAATGATTGTAACACCCCTATTTCTATGCTTTTAATTGGCATTTTGAAAAAGTCCAAAGGGGAAGTGGACCCCAATGGAGAACTAGATAATGGATTAATTTATTTTTAATTAATACAAATAAATGAAAAAAGTTATGTGTGCACAATGACGAGATGAGATTGGAGATCATAAGCCTGATACATGAGGATATGGATAAGGTTAAGACTTTCCCAAAACCTTTCAAAAAGCCTTGAAAGGAATAATGCTAACTTATTTTAAAGAGGAAACATCTAAATTCCCCAATGAAGAGGAAAGTAATTGGGAAGAGGTGAAAAAGCTAGAAAAGTAGAGAAAGCAGCTTTAAAGTACCGCATTGAGGGAAGCCTAGGAAAAAATAGGAAGAAAGCATCCTAAAAATTCTGGATGTAGAATTTGGAAACATGCTTAGGGAAAGCATGTCTTAAGTAAGCTATTTCAGAACAGACTGAAGTTAGCTTGGTCTGGGAAGATCTCAGCTTGAGGGTGAATTCGGGAGAGAAAGAATTCTAAGGTTGGGAGGACTGGTCTTAGTTATTGGTATGCATACATATCACTTAAAAAAAATTTGATCATATCTGAAAATATCTATATGGTTATAAATTAGTATTTTAATTGACTAATGGAAATCTAGAATTATTACTAGTTTAATACATTATGCATTTAACAGACTAAATTCAATAGATGAATTTTGGAGTGTATAGTAGCATGGGAAAAATCTTGCAGGAACCATCTCCCAGAATGTCGAAACCATAGAAATTTTTGGATCTGGGGATAAGTATCCTGTAGAGAAAAATAAAAAATAACATTTAAATTTATATAGTGGATAATTGTATATTAAAGTTAGAGATTTAACATAATTGCCCATACTGTACTATGCAGAAAATTAGTTGAGGTATACAAATATGATTGAAATTTAGCAGCCAGCTATGTAAATATGGGTAGGAAAAACCCAACACTTTAAACAATATATATATATATATATATATATATATATAGAAATATTTTAGTGATCTACAACATAAAAATGTGAATACAAATAGTTAATAAAAGTTTCCTCTTTAGATAGATGTAGAAAATTATATACAGATATATATATATATATATATATAACTATATACTTTTTTCTCCGTAAAAATAATTCTATTAGGAGAGCATATGGTACAATATGAAGTTACAATCAAGAGAAGTAAGAAAACGGGAAGCCGGAAAGGATAAACTAGCCACCTCAGCCCCTAAGAGAAACCATGAAGAGAGCATTGTAATAAGCAAAAATGAACAAGAAATAACAAAATAACAAGAGCTGAACAAGGGATTCTACCGAGCATGGGTCGAATCATCCATTCGGCATTTTTTCCCTTTCTTTTTACCAACTTTTACCTAGCCAAGATGATGCGGCTGAGCTGGAACGATTTGCAGACTGAGCTGGGTTGTCGGAGAGGTCTCCTTGTCTGAATCTGATGGAGAAGACTCATGAGTTCTTTTCTGTGAGTTTGGTGGAACATTAGATTCATCGGGGCTTGCCATAGGCGGATCCTGTGGCTACTTTGCATCCTCCCCTTCTTCTTCCCCTTCCTCTTCATCCGAGCTGAAGTTAATATCATCCATGGGGGGACGATCATGAGGTTTCTAGCTTTTGGATTTCGGGTTATGATTAAATTTCTTCTTTTGGGCAGGAATCTAGGGGCAAGAGCTCTGAAGGTGCCCTGTTTGATGGCAATGCCGGCAGCGAAAGGCTATGTTCTCGTAGTCCAGCGTCTGAGTCCAATGGAAGTCTCCAATTTTGAGATTAATCTGATCAGGTAGACCTTTGCTCATATCTATTTCTGCACAGATTCTGCCGAAGGTGTATATGCCCTTTTCCCCCCTCGAGGTGTCTGTGGCAAGAAAGCAGCCTAGAGTATTTCCAATCCCTTGGAAGACCGCGAAGTTCCATAGATGCGCCAAGAGATTAGGAAGTTTGACCCAAATGGGGAGCTTGGTGATCACTGTTGTAGATGGATCAAAATTTGTGAACCAGGGGGTGAGGAATAAACCTGCTGAGCCCCAGAACCATGGGCCTTCTGTAAAATATTTTTGGTAGTCTTCACTGAAATCAAACACTACAATGAAAAATCCCTTTGGAAAAAATAAAACCTTGCAAATTTTGGTCCAATTGGAGTGAATCCATTGGTAGAGATCTGCCGTGCATGGCCATATTCCATTAAATCTGCAAATAATGGCATGCTCTGCGTACTTTTGAGTTTTCTCATCCAACGTTGGATGCGATATTTCAATGGAGGGGATTTCCTCTAGTTTTTCCACCAAAAAAGGCTTGGGAGCCTGAGCTGGTGGAACTGATTTCTTGGGTATCTGAGCATGGACAACGTCTTTGTAGGAAAAAGCCAGAGCTGTAGATTACTATCCAACTATGCCCCCTCTCAGACGAAGGGTGAAAACAATAGATGAATTTCTTTTAATACTGTAAAAAGAGAGGGGATAAATATCCTCAAGTTGTTTACCTTCGTGGAGGAATCTCTGTGATGCATATGGAATCCCCAGCCTATATTCAAGGACTTGGTTGAGGTCCTGCACCAGATCCGAGGAACTCACCCATTGCAGCATAGTTTTTCCAGAAAGGAGCAAGATCTGGATCTGATAAGAAGCAAAGTGATCAACAGACTTATGTTTGCCTCTACATATCTGAGATGAGAGCAAACTGGTACTCTCGTAATCCATCTTTTCCAGAAATTGTTGCTGGGGTTTGAGAGAATTTGTGGAGTGAGGTAAATAGCCATAGAGATGGGTATTTTTTCCCTCCCATAATAACTCCCTTGCACGCCCATCAGGCAGATCCGGGTAGCTCAAAGCATTCTGGATCTGAAAGGCATAGGTTCGATGATTCTAGGAAAGCAGACACGGTTCGAAAGTGGTTGAGCGGCCTTTCTACACGCAGGAATTCTTCCCTAGAGCCGCAACCTGAGGAGAAGACAGTGTATTTTTTGTAGTGTCGTTCATAACCCGATCGATCTTTGCCTAAAGGGGGCAGCTATTCCAAATCGCGGTTGCAGAGGGCCGAGCTCTAGCTTCGTCGTTTTCATGAGAAGAGTGATGCAGGGGAAATTTAGTGCTCAGAGGGGCATAGGAAACCCAAGGATCAGCACTGGCTGAAGCATTCGACATTCAACATCTGCGAGAGCAAGCAGGGCCAAGTGAGGGCAAAGCAGCAGCATGGAAGCTTAGTTCAAGAAAAACCCTAGGAGCCATCGTGCCTTCCCTTCTACCATAAATATGTATTAAAGGTTTGTGGCCATCAAATTTTTCAAGGTCACCCAACTACTTTGATATACCTATACAGATATATATATATAGGTAAATAGTTATAACATATTAAATTCTGGAATGAGAACATTTGAAGAAATACTGTTGAGTATTAAAACTATTCTAAACAGAATGATTTAATTAAACATAAATTAATATCTTATTGAAAGGAAAAATAAGATAGATAGTTGAGTAACCAGTAGTAAAAGCTACCACAGCTTTAAATACAATATTTTATGCTGGTAATAGTAGTACAAAAAAATGTTGGACCTTAAAAATAAAAATATTTCTGATAGGCCAGATAAACAACAGAAAATATTTTATATACAGAAAAATATACTTTTAATGCAATCATACTAAATATTGGTATTTCTGTGAGAAGAGAAAACTATGAGGTTTTTACAAAAATATTTTAAATAAATCGAAATCGGAGTTTCATATTTATTAATCATATATTTTACAACCTACATTTCTTCTTTATCTGTGTATACTCGTTTACAGAATTCTAAAAGCAAACACAACTAAATAGAAGAAAGTTTTAGTTTCAAACCTGTAAGAATTACAAACATAGTTCTACTGAAATTAGGGCTTTATCCTAATTTAACCATTAAAATCATAAAGTAGAGAATTGCAATAATGGTATAGAAAAAAATCCATTATGAACAAAATGATATTCAGTTATAAAAACCACAACAACTAGGAGAGTACTTATAAAATTAAAAGAAAGGAATTTCGAGTTCTGGGTTACTGATAAAAACCCCAAACAAAATAACTGAAAAGAAAAAATGTATGAAATTATATTGTTCAGTCGATAAATTAATACAACTCATCCAAATAGAAAACATAAACAGGGTTCCTGAATCGGAATTGCTCTGTTATACCAAAACAAAATAAATTATGTAACATTCAAAAGGTTTGACAATGCATTCCTGAGAGGAACAAAACGAGAAAGTTAAAGAAGCATTACATTCGACGAATACGGATCAACCAACCTGAGAAAATGGATTCGAGTTAGATTTGTGGAAGAATCCTAACAAAAATAAATCAAGCACAAAGGGTGAATTCAAGTGAGAGTTGATGTTATACCTGCAACCATAAAACATACAATGTTTCTGTTTAGTTTCATATTAGTCAGTTACAAATAGAGACAAAAACTATATAACTCGAACCTACAGAGGTATACGATGTTAATACCTATGGGAGAGGTTATTTAAAACACAGAACAAAGGTAAAGGAAGCCTTCAACGTGGCGAAGAAGAATTCCTCTCTCAGCTACGTTTGGCATACAGGCGAACAATGCCAAGTACATTAAGTTAAATCTGTAATAAATGTAATGGGACGAAATATAAATGATGAACGAAATTTCTGAGCATATGGGTATATTCGTTCATACCCAGAATCAAACTCCACCGATGAATAGAGTAAATCATAACCAAGGTATGAAATCTTACACAATGCTGTCATACAGCCAGTAGGAAAAACAAATATTAATGGAAACTACACAGAGTAACTAAAAACATTTTCAACCAAGTTACAGAGATATAAAATCAAAGGGGAAAAGAGATTTGACATATCAAAATATTTGATAAATGAATCAAACACCCGAAATTCTGAGAGTTACAAAACCCATATTGAACTTAAAAATTGGAATAGACGTATTATGTCTTACCTTGATTTTGTTCCAATGAAAATGTAAGTAATAAGCCAAGTGATAGCTCTTCTCTGAGCAAGTTGAACACAGCCGTGGAGGAGCAAAAGGGTTCAGAAAAATTAGTGGAGAAATCAATTCCAACTTCATTGAATTCCCGGTTTAAATGTCGTGAAATGAATGGAAACCCTAGATCATCTCCACCCTACAGGTGGCATGATCTGCAGAAATTCGTAGATCACTATAAATGCAGATAACGAAGGACTCAAGACAAATAAATTCCAACAAGCTAACATACTCAAGTGTTAATTAAATTAATGATTCCAACCCTAAATGGTACCACGAGTTCTAAAACTAAAACAAAAATATGCACCTTGTGTGCTTAACTCGTGAATACACATAGCTGTTAGTATATGCAACCCTCTAAATAGGTACTCACAAATCCCACTGGGTCAATTCACAAATCCCACGGGGTCAAGTCACCATATCATGTCAAAACCTCGAGAGTTGGTAGGAAATCAATTATAAAGTTGGTTGAACTTTGAAATATATATAAAACGTATAACGTTGGATTTTATGCATTGTATTATATATGTTCATGAAAAATTTCAAACATATTTCGATAGGGATGATATGGGTGGAATGATTAAAGTTACAACTTGTATATAGTAGATATATTCCTTAGGAAAGTTAATTATTCAGAATAATATTAACTTTGGCAAGAAAGCAAGATAATAGATATAAGCAAAAAGAGGGTATAAATATTTAATGAGGGTTGTTTTAATACTTTCCCATTACATGTATATGTGGTAATAAAAGGTGGAAAAAAACATTTCTTACCTAAGAGAAAATTATATAGGATGTAGATCCTTTGCATATACGAATAGTGATATAATTATTCAAAGGAAGTACCTAAGTAAAAGTACATAAGCGTTGAAGGATTGAAAAGAATAACGAAAGTTCCCTAGGGAATAGATAGAAAAGAGTTATTAGTATCTCTAATTATACATAAGTAAAGGTTGTAATGAGATATAAGTGGTAGCTATAATTATATAGGAGGGATAGTGTTAATGTTTTATACATAGTAATAGAAATCCGTCACTTATATAAAAATGAAATTGACCTCAAAAAAAAGGGGGATAAGGAGGTAGGCTAAGGGAATTTTTACTGCAGATAATATCTCAGTATTCTGCTTAACAAATTATGAATTTGTGGTGTTGGTAAATCACAATTTTGAACACTTGGAGATATGATAGTTAAATATTTCTTAAGGAAAATAAAAATATGAATAATATGTAGAAAAAAAAAATGTGGATGAGAGGCGTTACAATGATGAAGAAGTGTGGACAGTCATTAAAAAATTACAACAAGATCTGAGTATATATGATACATTTATATAAAAAAATGATTCATTATGGTACAAAGATCGCTTATATATTTGTAAGAATTCCCAAATAAAACAAAATATTATTTTTTAATTGCACACCTCTCCCTTAGGATGACACATGGGATTTTTAAAAACTTACCACAGGATCAAGAAATATTTTTTTGGGATGGCCTTAAATATGATATTGAAACGTTTGTGGTGGAATTTTGGTCTGCCAACACAATAAAGCTAATAAAATTAAGACCTGGGGTCTTCTACAACCTTTATCAAATCCAAGTCAACGTTGTGAGGAGGTTTCAATGGCTTTCATCACAGTTTTACCAAAGTCCAATGGAAATTGTGTCATCATGGTAGTAGTTGATAGAATTACCAATTATGCACAATTTTTTGCATTATGTTATCCATTTAAAGTCACTACAGTTGCTACTGCATTTATGGAAATAATTCAAAAGCTAAATGGAAACACAAATATTATTGTAAGTGAAACATATCGCATTTTCATGAGAAATATTTGGAAGAAATTATTTTCTTCTTTGGGTACTTAATTAGCTCATCCCTCATCTTATCATCATCAATCTGATGGGAAAACGAAGATAGTGAAAAAATGTTTGGAAAGACATCTTCATTGCTTTGTATCTGATAAACAAACACAATGGGTCAAATGGTTACCTTTGGTTGAATGATGGTATAACCCTTCCTTCCACACTACAAAAAAGTGACCACATTTATGGCACTTTATGGATATCATCCACTATTCATCACATCATCTTTTAGAGAAATTTTTAAGGTTCAAGGAGTGGAAGATCACATCAAGCATCAAAAACAAGTTGTCCAACTCTTAAAGGATAACCTAACTCTGGGGAAATATTGAATGAAAAAACGAGAATATCAACATCACAACGAAATAATTTTTGATGTAGGAGACTGTGTATTTTTACAGCTACAACCATACAAACAAATTTCCCTCAAGAAAGCTAGGAAGGACAATAAATTATCCCCAATGTATTATGTTCCTTAAAAGTTGTTCCAAAAGAATGGTACAATGGAAAACAAATTGGATCTTTTGGCATCTTCTCAAGTGCACCCAATTTTCCATGTTTTATGCTTAAATAAGGTTATAGGAGACAAACACCGAGTTCAAAAAATATTGACAGAACTTCACGAGGAAGGAAATATCATATTGGAACCTAAAGAAGTCACTGAAACAAGAACATGAAAGCTATGAAATCGATCAATTTTATAGTATCTCATTTAGTGGAAGAACTTCCCTGATAAACATTCCACATGGGCAGATGAGAGTTTTATACAGAAGAATCCATAACTACTCAAGCGTGGAGGAAAACACTTTTTTGAAGGATAGGGGCACATTAGGTCCCTATAACACTAGTGTACCTCCTTATTGTTATTGTTAGTGTAGCCCCCTTATTTTGATTGTTGCGCCCCTCTAGTCCCCATAGTGTTATTATTGTGCCCCAATGAATCCCACTATGTTTATTGTTGTGCCCTTACATTATTATTGCTATGTAGCCTATAATTATATTGGGACCTATTGGACTACTATATATTGAAGTATATTTTTGTCATTTGAATCATCAAATAATTGTTCATTTAATTAATGTAAAGGAGGTTTCCCCCTTAAAGAGGATGATTTCTAAGTTGTCGATCTATCTTTTCTTCTATTTTGCAAGTTGGTTACATAACATATTTTTTGTATAATGAATATTAAATCACTTTTTCAGGTAAGGAAAGATGGAATATGAAGATAGAAATCATATGAATGTTAAAAATAAAAGGAGACTTTGTTGGTGAGCGTATCTGATGAATGGAGCTATCCAAGTTAGAAGATTATATAATTACATTATAAATATATATTAAAGACACTTGTATTAATAATATTAGTAATAATTGAAAGTAGTTCTATTAATTTATAAACTTATCACTAAGTACAAGAAGGTAAATCAACTGTATGGTGGAATTTAAAGTTTAAAAAAACAAAAACATTTATATTGTACCTATGAATCTATTATATACCAGTCAACACAATTGAAGTAATATGTGTAGACATATTTATGTAATTTTATTAGATGGAAGATCTGATTGTTAAATTTATGTTAATTTACGAATTTTCTACCTAGAAGGAAACCTTCGGTTTATATAAGGGAATTTCATTGCACATGTGTATTATATGTTATTAAAAGAGAGGATATTGTGCAAGAGAAAAGATGAAGTTACAATGTATTTTTTATAGGTTATATCCCTTTAGTTTGTTGGATAATATAAAGGAAGGACTAGGTATTTATCTTTGAATGTATGACAAATCGGGTGAACAATGTATACATGTGTCTCTCTTATTTTGTGTTTTTCTTTGTCTTTTTGACATAATGATTTATGTGTTCAATTTCTCTCTTATTTAATTCCTAACAACTAGTATCAAAATTCAAGGCCTATTCGGCTAATAAAGTCACGAGAAAGAAGAGTTATTGGTTCAAGTGGGAGAAATGGTGGAAGATGGTAGGCTCAGGGTTCAAATATTGAATGGATAAAACTAATGCATATGGAAGATGGAAATGGATGATTATTTGTATTAGAAATATATTTACCTAAAATTGTGCATAAAAGAAAAGAAGATGACAAGTATGACAAAAGAGGAATGTAAGATTCATGATAGAAAGGAATTAGAGACCATACAGTTATCCTAAGAAATTTTAGTGGCCTTATAAAATTCAAAGGAAATGACAATAGAATTTATATTATCGGCATTGGCCAAACTATATGAAAAACTCTTAGCCTAAAATAAGTTATTTTTTATGAAGAATTTATTTAATATCAATATGTCAGAATGTGGATATACTGCTAATAATTTAAATCAAATTCATATCATCAATTGTTAGTTAAGTTTTGTAAGGCTAAATGTTTCCCATGAAGTTAGGTCCTTCTTTTTGTGTTGATTTCTAGAAAGTTGGAATGGTTTAGTCATTAGCATTAGTAATTATTTCCCTGGATCTATTATTTTACAGTTTGATGATGTTCATGTTGTTAGCCTTAACGATAAAATATAATGGAAAATATCAGGTGGGACAATCAGTAATGATTTTACAACAAGGAATAGAGGAAGACAAGTAGAGAGAGGAAAGTGCCTAGGATATTGCAGTAAGTGAAGGAAAGGTAGATCCAAATATAGATTCAGGATAATGTGCTAGAAATGTCGGAAGAAAGGACACATGAATAAATATTGTAAATATCTAAGGGAAAAGAAGGAGATGGACACCACGGGAAAAATTGAGAAGTGAAGTTAACAAGTGATGTATTGCAAGATGCTATTATTATTTCATTAGAAAATATTATCAATGTATGGGTTGTGGATTGGAGGGCTTCATTCTAAGGCACACATGATAGGAAAAAATTTCAATACAATGTTCAAGAATATTTATAACGGGCTCGTCTGGGTGAAGATAAATGTTTTCATTATGTCTAATGTGTTATCCTTGATTCAAACCTATATATGAAATGTGTTCTTGATGTCAACTTGCCTATAATATGA
Organism: Pinus albicaulis; assembly: GCA_034641835.2. Classification (NCBI taxonomy): domain Eukaryota; kingdom Viridiplantae; phylum Streptophyta; class Pinopsida; order Pinales; family Pinaceae; genus Pinus; species Pinus albicaulis. The sequence goes on from CM076578.1 coordinate 675,884,081, forward strand.
TGATTATGGAACTATCGGAGATTACGTGACTCATGGTATAGGTATTATGGTAGAGGAATTATAGAGTACATGAATGAGAATAGGTAGTTTAGTTACAAAATGCATGGAAATTGTGAAGTTTAAAAAGTATATGTGATCGATTTGAGGAAGAGTCGCGTAGATACATTCATTATGTGAATAAAAGTTTCACGCATAATGTAAAGCACAGAAATTGAAATGTAGGATTTATTACCATGGTAATTGCCCAGATTTTTAAGTGGGAAACATCTGTTTCATCCAATCGAATGAATACCAACAACATTACCAAGGTATTTTCATTTTCTATTAGCCATGAATAAAGTTCTATAGGGAGAAGGAGATGAACGATATAAGTGTACCATGTAATGAATTATTCATGTGTGACCTTATTTGAAACATGTGTGCACCAAGTATCAAGGAGAAGGATTAGCTGTTATAGATCTAGAAGTGTATTGAATACTATAGATATAGTTGCATTATTTATTTATGTTTGCGTAGCTAACAATGCAAAAATTTTGGTTATAGTGAAGGTATTATATGAATATGTTTGCAATTATATGTGATTTTTCCACTGAAATATGTAAACAATACATTTTGGTTGTAGCAATGATTTAATTCAGTCATTTAATATATGTTCACAATTTATCTTCATTAATGTCTGGTATATATATATATATATATATATATATATATATATATATATATATATATATAAAACTGCGTATACATAGTGAGTTAATATGTTTCAGATTGATTTGTTTTTTTAACACATGTTTGGATGTCTATTAATGGATGTATTGAGGATTATTTTAGATAGTATGAATGCCATGCTAGAAATATATTGGTATTTAATGATTTGAAATATGTAAGTTAGTTTTATGCATGGGAAGTGTTTATATAGACCAATCCATTTGAATGTAATCGCTTATATGTTCTAGGATTCGTATTTGTTGCTTGGTCGATGAATTATGTATTAATTTTTTTTTTTCAATGATGTATCAACTAGGATGGATGATATTTGAGAGTGTTTACTGAATTGATTTTGTTGTGACTTTATTACTAATCAACCATAATATTACAGGAGTGTGATTGTGTATTTAGTGATTCGGTATTGGTATATCTATGATTGGTCACTATTGTGATTCAATGACTCGATGGTTGATAAAATTATTTAGTCATTTAGGTTGACACTGTTTCATTATTCAATGATTTCAAATATGTAAGTAGGTTTAATAGACAAGAATTGTGTATATATGTGCATGTATTTTAGAATAGGCGCATATATATTTTGAGATGAATTTGATCACTATTTGAAATGATTGTAGGTTAGTTCTGTGATGATCATTTGGAATAAAAAAATGTGGTTAATCAACAAATGGTTTATTATTTTTACTGGTTGACTGGTCTTTATTTGATCAGTGATTGGTTGATTTTAATAGTATTCAGTTTTTGCTTTAGAATGTTATGTATATTGACCATAATTTTAGGTGCATGTCCTACTTCAAAATATGATGAAAGGTGGTCTACATGTTTTTATGGTTTATTGATAGGTCGATCAAGTATGAAATATTATAAAACAACGTTTGTGAAGGGTGCAAGGGGTTGGAGCCTATTATGAAACCAACTACAAAACTATAAGAAAAGAGAGATGAATGCATTAGAATTCAACCACTTCAAGGGGGGAAACTTCTTTACATTACATAAATGAACAATTCTTAGATGATAAAAATGACAAAACCTCCTTCTATATATAGGAGTCCATAGGGTTACAATATAATCCTAGTTGACCTAACAATAATAATGTAAGTGCACAATAATAACAATATGGTGGTTATAGGGGTATAACAATAACAATAAGGGGGTTAAACTAACAACAATAAGGGACTACACTAGTAATATGGGGACCTAACATAACCCTCTCCTTCAAAAACGTGTTTTACTCAACTTTTGAGTATCTCTAGATGCTTTTGTATAAAATTCTCATCCTCCCATATAGAATCTTGAGTGGGTAAGTTGTTCCACTTGATGAGATACTCTGAAATTGATCGATTTCGTAGTTGTGGAGTTCTTTATTAATTGTAGTTTAATTATATAAATATTTTAAATTACATAGAGAAATATTTATTTTGAAATATAATTTATAATATAATATAATATTAGAATATTGTATTACAGTATAAATTAAGAGATATATATATATATATATATATATATATATATATATATATATATATATATATATATATATATATATATATATATATATATATATATATATATATATATATATATTAGTGTTTAATATCCATGAGATGGCATGTAAAAATGATATAATTCATCTTACATTATATGTAATTTATTCTAATCTTAGTTGATAAATAGCTTCTAAAATTAAAATATATTAATAAGAATGGTAATAGTTGTCGTGCAATAGTCCATCCCTCTAAGGCTATTTAATTAATCTTTTTTACCTTTTTTTTTTCTCACATTCATTTTCCAATAATAAAATAAGAAAATATATTTTCACAAAAAGCCAAGTTCTAAACACTAGGGGATAAGCTTCCCACAATGAGCTAAGTTTTTCATACAATGACCTAATTTTTTCGCAGAATGACCTAAGTTTCTTACTTTGGCACAATAGGGAAATCTTCTTGCACAAGATTTTTTAGTTATTTTCTTGGTAATAATGTATTAGTTTACCAATCATAAAGCTAATGCCTTATTCATTTTCCATTAATAAAATAAAATAAATAACTCAATACAATGAGCTATGTTTAAGACAATAAGATATCTCTCTACACAATGAGATTTGTTCCACACAATAGTATATAAGCTCCACACAATGACATAAGTTATACAATCTCCACACACTGAGCTACCTTTGAATAGTGTTTTTTATGTGGAGATGTTTTCTCTTGCAACACTATTTAAAACTTTCATTGTATTCACTTGTTCATCTTGAAAATCCTATTAATAAAAAAAATTAATATCAAAATACATTACAAATAAAAGTCCCCAATGCAATTTCCTCATTCTACACACATTATGCAAATACATTTATTCTCTACATAACCTTGGGGCATCCAAAATAACCTCGACATAATTTTGTAGGCACAACTACTTCCCCACTCATTAACACCTTTAATTGACATTCTAAACTATGAACATGAAACCTTAGAACAACTAGCTTTAAAACTAATATTAATTAATTATTATACATTGTGTAATACATTCGTAAATTACAATTAAAAAAGTCATTTATATATATATATATATATATATATATATATATATATATATATATATATTATTTTAGTGAAAATTGAACAAAAAATAACTACAACATTCACACATGCATTAAAACATGCATACAACTTTGTCCACGCATTATTTTGCATTCAAATCTCTGCACATTATACCTCCAAAAAAACTAGATTCACAAAACCACCTTCATCACATTTTTTTACCATAGAGTACTAGAATTTGTAGCATCCTTGTTTATGCCGAATACCTCCAATCTCTCACACATAATTATGTCTAAAAATATAGAAAACAAGGAAGATTCTTGTCAAGGAATTTTAGTGTTCATAAGATCAGTTCAATGTGTTGACCTCTTTATATTGAATCTCTGTCCACATAATAATCTCTTAGGAAGGCATTTGTATAAATAATTTTTACTTATTGTATTTATGGAAAAATCTCTCAAAATTTCATTGTATGCACAAAGAAATCACTTCCACCCAACTTTTTACTGATAAATATATCCACAAAACTTGATTTCTACCTTCGTATGCATATGGTATTTAAAAAATGAAATGGTCTTTGGTGGAAAATTTCATTTTTACTGTAAGCATGTAGAACCTAAGAAAAAGTTACTCTGTATAAGAAATTTGAATGCATGACAGTTCAAGTCATTGTGTGGACAACTTCAAGTTAGATATATTTTGGCACAATAATCTCTTCAGAATTGAAGCTTTTAAAAATAACATTTACTTATTGGAATTATGTAAAAAGGTATCAAGATTTTATTGTATATACTTCCAACGCATCTTTGCACAAATCTCTAGTCACAACTATTTCCAGAGTCAATAACGCTCCTTGTTACATAAGATTTACATATAGAAAATCATCTATGCATAAGTTTTCTTCTATACTTAGTAACTCCATTGGCTTATTTTGTAAAGGTAGAAATAATTAAAAAATAGATTTGAATTTTTACAATTTTAACTACTTTTGCACAAAGCCTTCCACCCATCAAATTAGCTACAACACAATCATATCACTGCATGTACTTTTGATTATCACTGCAAGTAGTTACTTTTGATTACAATGTTTAAGATTAATGAAATAGAAACAAGATAAATTCTAAATAATTATGTAATGAATAATAAAAATTAAAGTTAGATTAGGTTTTACATGTGAATTTGTATCTATTTTATTTCTTATGATTAGAATTTGAATCTAAATAAAAATCATCATGTTGGTTAGTATTGAGGGTTGTTGTAATATCCCAAAATCAAGGATTCAGCAAGACATCAACTGTGTAACGGTATTTCTATGATGAATAAGCTTATAATAGGCATTCGGAACATAAATACATCATATTGAACTACATCAGCCACTTTAATTCATATTTACAATCCAAAGGATGGGGATAATTAGTAATTTATGCACCAAAAAGCTTAATATCAGCGATTTACGTAAAAACAAGGGATGGGGATGGTTGGATTTTATAGATTAGGAAATTAGGGACCTATTATCCGAATTTCAGCTCAAACTAAGCATTATATCTAAGTTAAACAGTTCCTCCTTTCCCGACTAGTCTAGAAAACCCTGATTTCCCATGACTTTGCTAAACAGAAATTTCTGAATACCATGAGAGCGTAATTCCCACTATGTTTTATACAATAAGTGATGGTATATGACTGATATATAGCTTATATTGATCAAATAGTAGATAAATATAGGTTTAACCTCTTTTACACAAAGAAAAAGGACACCCGGTAAGGGTTTCCGGCAATTTACATGTACCAAAAGTAGGACTGCTGAAAATAACGAAGTCTACTACAGATCTACATTAAAATAGCTGAATATTACAATATCAGTTCATATAAATGAGGGGATCAAAGCTCTAACCCTTATAATAAAAAATACATCAATCCTCCAAGGGGTTGGCTAAAATACACAAAATAGCCAAAATGTCAGAGTTGCTGGGTAGCTGCTGCAACTCAAATCTGGAACCCAGTAGATAAGGCTGAAAATGATGAAAAAACTGAAGTAGACCTCCTCCAATGGATATCCTAAGTGGAAGGCTGATCCTTACACCTGAGATCCCACCCTCAAATCAATCTGCAAAACCCCGCAGCAAATGCACTATGAAAATAACACAGCTATTGGAGAAAACTGCGCAGTAGGGGAAAGAATATGTGGGGGCCTTATGCCAAGATCTTCAAATAATCTCTCAAGCTTCCAAGTTGATCCTCCAAAGGCAAGAAAGACTCCCCCTCTAAAAAACAAGCAATGGAAGAGGTGTTGTGGACTCTCCACGACAACACCCTACAACACAGTATTATGCTGTTGTAGCAATAACGATGTCCTGGAATAGGCACTCGAAGTCCCCCAGGGCTGAGGGTGAGATCTCCGAACAGAGACAGTCAGTGCACTAAACAGTGCTGCAGACTAGTTAAATAACCAGTGTGCTCAAGAAGTCGAGATGACCAACTCAATATCATAAACATATGCATGAATGCCAATAGCTCTCCTCCCCTCCATTTATATAGCAATTGGAGACTCCTCATGGGCCCTTCTTCTAGAAGCTTCCCTTCCTCTAGAAGCTTCCCTCCTATGTTGTCATGTAGTGCTTTCCAACTCATACCCTACGTTGGTCCACTTGGTCAAACCTCTTTGCAAATATCTCCTTTCACACATGAGGGGGTGAAATCTAGTTCCATGGATGATCCCTTTTCATACTAGAGGGATTTTATTTATGTTTTTATTATCTTTGGGCCTCCTTACCCAATTATTCATCTCCTAAATGAGTTTAGACAAAATTTAATGTTCCAATTTATTGAAGAAAAATTTGGAACATTACAGTCCTCCCCTCCCAAATGTTGCTTGTCCCCAAGCAACTGCAAGGATAGAACTGAAGAATCTCCACTCAAGGCATGGAGTTTGGAATATAATAAGGAAAATCTCCCTCATGTCAATCCTCCATCCCTAAGCAATCATCCAAACAAAATGAGCCACCTCCCAACAAGGCAACTCCTGAAAATCTCCTTCCACCTCAAGCTCTGGTAATGAAGGTGGGCTGAAAATATGAACTTGGCAAGCATCATAGCTTACCCCATCCTTTCCTTCTCTCCACTCATGACAAGTGTAGAGTGTATGTTGATCCTGGGCAACAAAATCATTGCCCTCCAATGGCAAAGTGAAGAACCATCCTCCAAAGAAGGCTCCTCCAACAATGAAGAACAAGATGGCCCAAAAAAATCCATCCATGAAGAATAGGGCATGGTCATCATGGAACATCCTAATAAGAGGTTTTCTAAAGGTTTTACATGATGATACATGATGCAAACAATTTATCACAAGGATACAGCACAGTCTCATCCACTGCAACTTCAGAAAATTACATGGCAAGCAATGCCCATGATTCATCACATCTACTAAAGGATAGTAAATGGCTGAATGTAACAACAATAATACATGATCAAGCACTTGCCCATGGCTGTACAATGGATGAATATCAATCTTATGGCCCACCTCAAAAGAGAAAAAATATTTGGCTGTGGTGGCCATATCTCCTCTCATGCTCCCATTAGAACACGTAGTGCATAAATTGTGAGAATTCTTCCCACTCACGGACACATCCAGCTCATGTGTCTCCCTCATAATCAAGCCTCCCGTAAAAATCTGATCTATATCAGAAAATGGAGACATGATCGGCAGCAAAAGGAAGAAAATTCTGAAGGTTAGAAGTGATGCAAGAAGGTACCAACAACTTTCCCCGTAGTGACAACGCAGTTTTACAAGTTGCCGCTTGATAAGAGTACATGGAAAAAATTTTCTTTTTACATGGTTAATCATGCATGTATTTATATGATACATGCTATAGTGCAGCAAATGAGCATACATGTAGTGATAAAATATTTTCCTAAGGCTACAAAAGAGATGGTTGCCTCCATCATGTAGATTGGCCCAATACAATTCATGGAGCAATTTGACGAGCTTGCCCTCTTGTGAAGCAATGCACTGCATAAGAATGGTAAGAGTGTGAAAATAAATGAACGTATAAACAAGCTTCTCACCATATGCTGGAATTAAGATGGTACATGGGTCCATACATGAGTCCTTCATAGTGTTTTGGCATGCTATGAAGAAGAATGAGTCATGTGCTGCAAAAACATAATCCTCCTTATGCTTGAAAACCCAAGTCAAGAAGAATATGCCATAGATGTCTATATCATCATTACCTCCTCTTTGTTCATCAAGTGCAACAAATATGAAGTGATCCTGGGACCTATGAAGTGTGAGAGAAAATCTTCCCTTGCTCTCCCAAGCAAAGCAACAAAGCATTTTGCTGCCTCCTCATAATTCCATCATACAACTCATGTGATGAAGACACATCAACATCATGCATCCATTCTCTATGCTGCTCAATGATGCAAGTATCCATCCTCTTAAGAAGAGTGTTTTCCAAGTCATGGCCAAACTCTTTCAAGAGTAACCAGTGCGGCCAAGCCTCTTTCTACCCGGTATCATAGATCTATAAGTAGCCTCCTAGTTCCTTGCTCATCAACCACATCCACTCAATCACTTGTGGATGCCTCCTTCTTATCCTCATCCTGGTACTCCTCCCATGAGGGCTACCATCCTCCCAAATCAAATTTTTGTCTTTGCACTTCATGGGATTTTGAAATGCAAGCTTCTCAAGGATCAATGAGACCCTATCAAGAATCAAATAGGTGGTAGGAAAAAACCTCCCGTCATGATGTGTATGGCTCAAGGGATGTCCAACACAAGCATGAGAGATCTTATCCATCCTAAGATGTCCTCCATCTTCTATCTGCTCTTGTGATAAGGGAAGAAAAGTATTGCATTCCATGGTGTGTCAAAGTGCATCTCCAATGAGATCTCTCCTTGAAACCTCCCTTTCATCCATAGCCTTCCAAAACCAATGAGGTCTTGGATCTGAAAGTAGAAGTTCCTCTTTGAGCTGAGAAGAGCTCATTGAGAAAGTGTCATCTTGAAGGGAGAAAAGGTTTCTAACTCCAAGATGTCTACCATCAATATTCAAGGCTTCAAACCCCAACCTCCAATATGATGTACAATCCAACAATGGCTCATGAGAAAGATGGTTTGATTCCTTCTTCAGTGTTCCCATGTTGCACAGTGCAGTGCAACCAAGTTTCTCTATAATAGCAATGAGATTTGACTCTTGGTCATGCAAAAGTAAATTTCCACATTGATCCAAAGAATTTGCTGCAACAATGGAATGTGGAAATATTTTCATACTTTTATGTGCATTTGGAACTTCTTGTAGGGCTACAAGAGTCCCTTCCTCAAAAGTGTTGGCTGCCACAATTGTTGATGCATGTGGCTGCTCCTCCATGAGTGGGACAGCGTTATCACAAGCCTCCTCAAGAGGTGATGTGATCTCTTCTTTGTTTGTTCTTTCTCCATCAAAGGTTTGGATCAACCCTTGAGTGAACTCTGTAAAAGTCTCCACCCTTGCATGGCTCAAGTGTCCGCACAACCAATCATAGGTTTCACCCTCCAAGTGCAGTGCTGAGATTTCAATAGCTACATTCCCTGCTACAGGATGTAGTAGGGAAAATGCCTCCAACTTTCTCACCCAATTTCTTGCATTAGATGACCCATCAAAGGTAGACAACAAAAATCTATTGCCTTTGATTTCTTTTCTGCTGCATGGCCTCTTCTCATCCTTCAGCTGCATGAAATGAGGAAAATCTAGAGTCTCCTTGAAGGCTCTAGGTTGAGATATATACTCAACAAGGTAATCATTGAGAATCTGATGATCCAAATATTTTCCTTGCTCAATATCTTCTTCTTGATGAGAATAGGAAGCGCATGGTACTTCCTCTTCCTTTTCTTCAATCTTCTTGAACTCCTCAAAGGTGGATGCATTTCCTCTGGATCTGAAAATAGATGAGAATAAACTCATATTTTTCAATGTTCTGATCTTCTTGGGCTTAAACTCACAGGGATCAGTGGATCCCTCATACATGGGAAAAGGTGACCTCCTAGTGGTATGCTGCAACTTTGAACTCTACGTGCAAGATCCCCCATTGTTCCATTCACTTTCATCCTGCTTGATCTGACAGTAATCTTTGAAAGGCGAATATTCTCTGAAGTCTTCCCCCATGGACTACCATTTACGGAAATAGTCTCCAAAGGGTATATGATCATGTTGCCTGCCTTTCTCACTCAGTACTGGAGGTAAGAATGTAGGCATTGTGATCCTGGTTGGCCTACTAAAGGCTAGTAAATTCTGATCGCACTGTTGTGAGATGCCCATATTTGTCGTAGATAACTAGCTCCACAGGTTGAGCCAGAACTATGCTCTGATACCACTTTAATATCCCAAAATCATGGATTCAGCAAGACATCAACTGTATAACGGTCTTGTTGTGATGAATAAGCTTATAATAGGCGTGAGGAACATAAATAAATCATATTGAACTATAGCAGCCACTTTAATTCAGATTTACAATCTAAAGGATGGGGATAATGAGAAATTTATGCACCAAAAAGCTTAATATCATATATTTATGTAAAAACATGGGATGGGAATGGTTGGAGCTGATTTCTTAGGTCATGAGGGACCTATGCTCTAAATTTAAGCTCAAAATAAGCATTCTAGATAAGTTAAACAGTTCCTCCTTTCCCGACTAATCTAGAAAACCCTGATTTCCCATGACTTTGCTAAACATAAATTTCTAAATACCATGAGAGCGTAATTCCCACTAGGGTTTCTATAGGAAGTGATGGTAGATGACTGATATATAGCTTATATTGATCAAATAGTATATAAATAGAGGTTTAACCTCTTTTACACAAAGAAAAAGGACACCCGGCAAGGGTTTCCGGAAATTTACATGTACCAAAAGTAGGACTGAAGAAAATAACGCAGTCTACTGCAACTCTAAATTAAAATGAATAAATATGACAATATCAGCTTAGATAAATTAGGGTAGAAAAGCTCTAACCCTTATAAGAAAAAATACATCAATCCTCCAAGGGATTGGTTGAAATACACAAAATAGCCAAAATGCCGAAGTTGATGGGCATCTTCTGCAACTCAAATTTGGAACTCAATAGAGAAGGCTTAAAATTATGAACAAACTGAATTAGACCTCCTTCAATGGATCTCCTAAGTGGAAGGCTGATCCTTACACTTGAGATCGCACCCTCGAGTCAATCTGCAAAACCCCGCAGCGAATGCACTATGAAAATAACACAGCTATTGGAGAAAACTGCGCAATAGGGGCAAGAATATGTGTGGGCCTGATGCCAAGATCTGAAAATAAGCTCTCAAGCTTCCAAACTCATACTCCAAAGACAAGAAAGACTCCCCCTCTAAAAAACAAGCAATGGAAGAGGTGTTGTGGACTCTCCACGGCAACACCCTACAACACAGTATTATGCTGATATAGCAATAACGTTGTCCTGGAGAATGATGCTTCGGTCTCAAGCCAAAATAATGATGGGACAACCTCACCCGAGTAGGCACTCGAAGTTCCCCGGGGCTGAGGGTGACATCTCTGAACGAAGACACTCGGTGCACTAAACAGTGCTGCAGACTAGTTAAACAACGAGCATGCTCAAGAACTCGAGATGACCAACTCAATATCATAAACATATGCATGAATGCCAATAGGTCTCCTCCCCTCCATTTATATAGAAATTTGAGACTCCTCATGGGCCCTTCCTCTAGAATCTTCCCTTCCTCTAGAAGCTTCTCTCCTACGTTGTCATGTAGTGCTTTCCAACTCATACCCTGCGCTAGTTGACTTGGTCAAACCTCTTTGCAAATATCTCCTTTCACACATGAGGGTGTGAAATATTGTTCAATGGGTGGTCCCTTTTCATACTAGAGGGATTTTATTTATGTTTTTATTATATTTGGGCCTCCTTACCCAATTATTCATCTCCTAAATGAGTTTAGACAAAATTTAATGTTCAAATTTATTAAAGAAAAATTTGGAACATTATAGTTGTTGGACTAGAAAATGGTACTATTTTATTGGAGTCTGTAATGAGGATAATATTTTCCATAATGGAGATGAAACTTCCTCTAGTAAAAACTCTGCACAACAACATATGTTCATAATAATAATAATTATACATTGAACTATAACATTGTTTTTCTAAAAGACCTTTATGAAAATGTTTGATATGTTAATTTTCAATAATTTGCTTATAGAATTATAAAGTTTGTTTCCTTGAAGAAAATACTCTTCTCAATAAGACCTACTAAACATAAAAAAACCGTTTTATTATAAGAAGCCTTTTGTTGGGAAAAATCCATATTAAATCTTATATTGCAAGTCATAAAATTTAAAATACTCAACTATAAATAGGTATTTGTTAAAGGTAAATGGTTATGGAATTAGTTGCGCTAAGTGGTTGGGCATGCATAAAGAATTTCGAAGGAAAAAATGAATCTATAGAATTATGTGTTTATATATATCATAATATATATAAACCTATTTCAATGTGACATTTACGCATTAAATGACATTATTTAGTAATAAATTGTACCAATTTCGAAAAATAATAAATAATATTAATTTTATTTTTGAAGTTTTGTTGGTAATTTTAATAAATACAAGAGGGCTATACTAGTAATGGAAAAGAGTAAGAATTGAAGAATTGCTTTATGGAGAAGTGGAAGAATGGAGAAGAAGAAGAAACAAAAACACATGTTTTCGTTGTGCTAAGTATGGTTTCACCATTTTCATAGATGTAATAATGAGATTGACGGTCTGGTATCCTTTTGGAGAAATGGACAGATGGAAACCGAGAACATAAATGGTATTACCTCTACACTAACATCATTTTTGATATCTTGTAAACTAGTTGTAATTATTATTAAAGATTTACATTTATTTATTTTGTACGTGGAGTAAGTCATTTTCGAATTTCGAAATTTGTTTTCTCACTAGTTGTAATGGTTGTTTTTTTTTAATCCCTATTAAAACACATTTTGGATGTGGATTAGTAACATGTATCCAAAATAAAAAAGAAGAGAACTTAGCACTATCAACAATTACTGTGGTAACAAAAAATATCATAGTTTTGTTATTCTAATCTAATCTTTCCCAAAAACAATAAAATTATGCTCAATTTTTTATCAAAAGTCTTGTAGTTTCTACTATTTACTATAAATTTATATTTTGATAACTAGGAAAGACAAGAGTATTTCATTGTTCAAAAGCTTTGTTTTCTGAAGTGTAGAAAATTTTCATTAGGAAAGAAGATTTTAAGCTTTCATTATGGTGCTGTCAAATCTCTCTACTAAAAGAATTTGTTGCTAATATTTTAATATTATAAAATAAAGTTTCAAAGAATATTTTCTAATAAAAAAAAAAGTATGATTAAATAAATATGGAGAAATCATTCTGAATGAAAAATATTTCGACTAGGTAAATTTGTGTACAAGCAACTACATAACATATTGAGCTATAGATAGAAAAGGATGCGTGAGAAACATATCTAGTTAAGTACTGAATTGAACCAGGTAGAAAAGGATGTGTGAGAAACATACCTAATTAATTATTGTGTCAAAATTGGATTTTTAAGAAATATGTGTTTTTAAGATGCATCCTTTTCCAACACTAGTGCTACAACTATTAATTTTATTTTGGATAAGATATGGCTTTGTGTAAAGCTTCCATGATTTTCATAGTGAAACTTCTATATATGACCTTTCAAGAATAAGAATTCCATCCAATAAACTAAATAATCCAAAATTAGTAAACGATATTAATCGCTATCAAAATTATTTTCACTATAGGAAAAAAAGAGTATCACAAACATAATTACTTAGGAAAGAGTGTGTGAGAAACTTTGTTAATTATTACAAGAAATGAAACTCATAGAGGTATAACATATTGTATTAATATTCTATTATTACTTGATTTATGTATAAGATTCCAAACCATTTCTATAAATTCAATTTGATTTAAAGTGACAACAAAACACTGTATGTAATAAAAAAAACTAAAAAATATTTTCGGCAAAGTTATAGAAAATACCATCATAACATTGATATGGAATAAAATTTAGTAAGAATTATATTCAAAATAAAATTTCCATGATCCTAACTATATCTTATATTAGTACCAAGTCATATCTTATATTAGTACCAAGTCATATTCAAAAAATAGACAGAGAATGCAAAATTATTGAATAGAATCATGATTGCGCAAAGAAAATTGTAAATTAGATGGATTTTTTTTTAAGTGGTAAGGGGTGTTTTGTTTGTTTTTATGGCATATATAGTCACAAAAGAAAAATATGTAATAGGTATTATGAGATAACAACCATTTTTTCAATGTAGTCTATATCAGAGTCAACTGTAACTTCCATTTTCACTTTTTTTTGTGAAAATATTTTTTTTCAGTTTCCCTAACTTCTTCTTGCCCCTAAAAAACCATGTAGTCTTCTACTTCTATTTTCTATTTATTTACCTTGGAAAAAATTAATTAGCCATGTGTCAATATGTTCTTTATTAAAATCAGTAATGCTATCAATGTCAGCTGCCATTTTTTTTTGTTTTTTCTCCTCCAATTTAGTTTTTAACCTATGGCTGCGAATTAGTATCGAATTGTCTGGCATAAGCATACTAACTAATACTTTTATAATATCAATTACCTTTATATAAGAATTACCTCTCCTTTTTCATAGGTCACTCTAGTAAGAATTGATATTCCCTAATAAAATTACCCTTTTCCCGTCCAACTTCCCATTGCTCCACTCTTTCAGTATCTGGTAGTTTTTTATGTCTTTTCAAAAGAAAAGGGTATTTATAGCATATACCAAAAAGTATTTGGTTCATTAGCAACAAATTTCTTATCTTCTATAATATTACTACTGAAAAAGATAATAAATATCATCAATCTCCCTAGCAAGCAGGCTAAATCAAAAATACTTGGTATGCAACATCAATAATCTCTCATATTTAACCTATGTTGTCAAGGATATATGCTAAAATTGTTTGGTATGCAACATCACTAATTTCTAATATTTAGCATATGTTTTCAAGGATATATGCCTTCACTACATTAATAAAATTGACAACCTTGTTAAATGGTTGCTACTCTACATGAATAGAACTTGACAATAGAATCATGAATGAGGCATTGACTTTCCAACGTGTAGTAGTTATTGTAATTTGTTTTTCAGCATTTTTACTAATTGAACCATTGGAAGGTTGTTGCAATACCATCATTCTTATTAAGTCAATTTTAGACATATCAATATCCACATATTTCTTATCAATAATCTTTTTATTTTCAACATTAAAGTTTTCAAGTTCATTATTTTTTGTTGGTCCTATCATATTTTTCATTTTTCAATGTGAAAAGAAGTTCATAGTAAATAATATCCTCTTCTACAATTTCCTCCATTATTTTATTGTTCTCTCATAAATGAGTAGAAAACCAATTAGGTTGTTCACTACAATCCCTTTTCTTGTTTATAGCCTCTTAACTTATTTTTCTATTCACTTTGTTTTTCGACTTTAATGTTTGAACTTTATAAATTTGGTCTAGAAAGAATTGAAAAGAAATATGTTACTCATCTGAGTGATTTTCTTGTGCACCCATAACCAGTTTTCTAGAACCACTCTTTTTTCTCTTTCCTAGAATCGTGAATGAATTCATGGGTACCATGTGTATAAAGTGAATATTATAGTGCTACAATTCGGGATTTTTATTTCCATATTGCTTTATCTACTTTTTGGGAATCAATTTTAGATAAGGAATACTTTATTTTCTACCAATTCTATAAATTATGTGTTGTGTACACATATTTTAAACTATGTGCAATATTTTCTTACGCATTATGACATACAAAATTTGCGTTAGTTCTTTGTTCCTAGGTAATAACTTGAGCAATATAGAAAATAAAATCTTGAATGATGTTGAATCCTTAAAGATATAAGACTAAGAATGTATCTGCTAGTGTCAATGTCTATGTTGCTCTTTTTTTGAGTTAGCAGATTAAAATACCTATTGGTTCATTGTATAAGTGAAAATAGCTTGATTAGTTTATCTGCTACTTGTACTTATTTCCAATGTCTAGTAATTTCACAATTTATCAGCCAAAATTATGAGTTGTTTCTATTCTTTGCCTTGAAACTTTGCATTCAAACTACTACATAAGTACCATCTTTTTCACTTATTTTGTCATTTTTTACTTATTTAATATCGTTAAAATAAGTCCAATCCAAATAGAAATGTGTGATACCATATAAGATCATTCCTTATTAGTAATACATTTTGAAAGCATTTCCATGTATATTTTTTTTACTTAAATTTCCAAAAATATGTCAATAATTTCTTGTATTCATTATTAGTTCATTCTGCCTGCGGCATGGCAGGGAATATAGTAATCTTTTTTTAGTAGTTTAATAATTCTTGCCGGAGAATCAAATAGCCCTATTTTGCCTATTATAAAGTTTTAAAGACCATTTTCAATTTTCGGCATTGATTTTTTTTAATCGCTGCCCTCAATGAGAGCCAATGAACAGTTTGGAGGTCTTATTTGGCCTTATATCAAGGCCAGACCTTTCGAAACTTAGGGTCAGTGGAACGATAAGGGCACCTTGATTGCTATTTTCCTATTTCTATTCACTAATTCTAGCATTAGTTAGCATGCAGAAAACGTTTGGAGAATATATCTTGTGAAATCATATTTTTATTCACTAATTTTTATTGAAGACTACATGTTCCACTTCTCTGGGCACAGGTTTTTGTTGAAGCGGTCCAAGACCAGCATCGAAACCCTCAATCTTTACACTTGTAAGCTCCCACACAGACACTTTTAACCTCTCCGGAATACCTCTCCTGAATATAGAGGCCATTGCCCAACTTCCTTAGTTTTCAGCTTTGCTCGCTGGTTTCCCCACGCTTCTCCATTTTACCTCAATTTTCAGCTTTTCTCGCTGGTTTCCCCATGCTTCTCGAGTTTACCTTAATGCGTCTTTCAAGCTCTTTTTTTTCCTTTCAGCATCATCTTCTGTGTTTCAGTTTCTTTGTCTCGATGGTTCCTTGCCTCAGTGTCTCAGTAGCTGGCTCGTAGAAGCATCTCGTCCAACCGGAGGAGAAAACCCGGATCGTATCGTGGGCACTTCTCTTTCTTTCAACTTTCAACGTCGACTTTCAATGCAGTCGCGCACTGCACCATCCCTTTTTCTGTTTAGGTCATCATTCATATATGGCATTAGTGGATGATGATGTCTGCAAGCTGAAGTCGATGACGATGTCTACAAGCGTTACTGCAAGCTGAAGTCGATGACGATGTCTGCAAGCATTACTGGCATTCAGGATCAAGAATCGGTATTTCCTTCTCTTCACTTTCATGTAAGGTCACGCCTTGCCATTCACTATGATTGTGTTTCTGAAATACTCTCGTTGAACACATTCCACAACACAGATAATTCAACACCCACACAATTAGAAAATATGCATATAAAAATCAATCAATCATGCAGGCGATTTTAGAAGACATATTAATTGATTTCAGAAGACATATTAATTAATAGGACATCATTGAAACAAATTCAAATTTCTTACACAGTTCAGTCTGAGGAGATTGTTAGGCAGCTTCTGCCTTCTAGATTGGTCTGAATCACCATTGCCATGCTTTGACGATTGCTGCTCCTGTGCCTTGTTGTTGGTTATGGATCCTTCCTCATTCTACTCTAGTGCCTTATTTTTGCTTTTGTAAGTTGATAATGGTTGCACGTTCAAAATTGGATGTTTATAATAGAGAATTGTTTCAACCTCGTAACAGGCGCAGGTTCAAATTTGGCAGATTAGCTAATAGATTGGCATGGTACAATGTTATGTGGGCTTATCTACAACAGTGCATGCATGCTATGGAGAAGGAGGTGGTTCGGTGGCCTTGTTTACAACGAAGCATGCATGCATGCTATGGAGAAGGAGGTGAGGCATGTTTCCATCATGGGATGGACCACATGGTCATCCAGGTTTTTTTTTAATTTTTTAAAATCACTTTAATGACTTTAATCACTGGTTATGACAAATGCCTATGCGTTGTATCCATCGCCCAGGCCTGGCAGCGATGGCTGAAGCGGCAGCAGCAGAGGCAGTTTTGGACAATTGTCCCCTCCTTAGTTTCCTTATGATTGCCTACTGCTTACAATATTTCTCAGACCCAAATTGCATGATTTGGTATTTTGTATTATTATTAGATGTTGGATGTTGGCAATTCTTTCAATTGTCATTGGTCCTACTGACTGTGCTATAGTGTGTTTGTTGAATGGAAGCTTTTTATTAATATATTATCAATAGCTTTTAAACATTTCATATGTGAAGCTTTTGCAAGAGTTACCTTTATAAATCACCTCTTGATGTCTTGGAAGGCGACAAGAAGCTTGATTTTTCTACGAAAATTCATCTACTTCATGAAATTTATGTTCTCCTGGTGAAATCCATTGCTAATCTACTTGCCAAATTTATATGATTAGTGACCAAAGCATAAACTATATTCTCCTTGTTTTTGGCTATCTTGTCATGTGATCATTGTGAAAAATCTTGGACAACATCTTTACCGAAACGAGCACTATTCTCGGACTTGGCAAGAATGCCCGAAATTTAGGATAAATTTTGGAATTTTCCCTTGCAGGAATTGGATTGAGATTTCCTAGTCACAATTATAGATAAATTTGGAATTGTTTATTTGACTAGCGTTGGGGTTTGCCATTTCTTCATCGAGTAGTCTTTAGTGTGACTTTTTGAAGGCTTTTACAGTGGCTTTTTACGGTGTAATTTCTCTAAAATCTGGTAGGAATTTATTGAAAAGAGAAGTTTGATTGCTAACCTTTCACAATCGAACTGCCCTAGAGGTTTTTGAGGGTGCTGAATCCATCTATAGAGTCAAAAAACTAGTTTAAATAACAAAAACCAAGATTTTACCTCAAAATTTTTTACCGGATTCCGGCACCTCGAACTCCAAAAAGTCGCACTAAAGACAACTCCTTTCGTCAGAGGTAGTAACAGATATTAGGCATGAGTTAGGCATACATAAATCCTCAAATCTAGGGATTACAAAGATAAATTTTGCATGCACAAACTCCTCAAATCCTAGGATTGCAGGAAGAAAAGTCTCTATCAAGATTAAAAGATGTGCGAAGAGTTAGTAACAAGGCGCTACGTAGTTTAGGAATGCATTAAATGAACTTCTTGTTGCACTTAATAAACCAGTGCGCATGATCATGGCAATTATGGTAAAGTAATTCGCATCTTGCATATTCCTCAGATTATGATTCTGATTGAATTTGTTGTCAAGATTCATTTTGTCTATGGATCATGTCTATGAATTTCCATGGTTTTTGTTTAGCTCTAATAAATCTATGCAGGCACTGTGTTACGTCGATTTTGTGAACTAGATTCAAAATATTAAAGTGAAATCTTACATTTGAAAGCGTTGGAAACTAGATTTTAATGTTGCAAGCCATGGTGCTACCTGTTAGATGCTAAGGTTAGTTATGACGGTGTTTTTTAATAGAACACCCCATTTTTCTTGAGGGCTTCTAATTCTTGTAAATGTTTGAGCAGGTTGGATCCGTAATTTTGACTCTGCCGTACACATTATCTCAAATGGGCTACGGCTTTGGGATCACATTTCAGCTTTTGTATGGTGCTTTTAGATGTTGGACTGTTTATCTTCTGAGCGTTCTTTATGCAGAGGCCTCAGGTAGAACTAGAGCCACTGGAAATCAAACCCGATGCTTGAATATTTTCTGGACCTCTTTATTGTCGAACACATGTTGGATCATAGCTTTTTAGTAATGACCTCGATGTCAACTTGCATGCCCACTATCTGATCATTTTTAGCAAGAGGAAAATTGGAATTTGCTTTCCCCTGTTCTGAAAATGTGTTCACATTGACAATAGATTTTAGATACTTGAGATATTGATTGCAAGTGCGATCAATCTTGCCGATTTTGTTTTTTAATACCTAAAAATAAGCTGACGGCACACTTGATCCAGGAAAATAATCTGATGGCCAATTAGATGGTTGAAAATTGGATTCTCCGAAATTGAACTATGGGTGTTGTCATCATCTTTGCACTCCTCTACGAGGTCCATAACATTGGTGAGAGCATCCCAAAGGTTTTGCAGCCAAATGGCCATCATTTCGTAGTTTTTCCTCTCCCCGGCATCATTCAGCAATAATTTAATATGAAGAACCTGTTGATATATTGATTCAAACTCTTGTTTGAACGTCACAACCACAGAAACTTCTTCCTTTAAGTTTTCCGCAAGAACGGGACAGAGTTTATCTGCCATAAATTGAAAAACACTAGCACCTGCCATCTTTACCTTCTTTTCCTTTCCTCCTCAACTCTGAATCTCTAACTACCTTTGCCACCCTATCAGCCCAGCCATGAGGTGGTTAAGATAGTAAGAGGGCAAGAAAAAACCACAGTATATCTAGAAACAAAGCGCTAACAATTCAAATACATGATTGAAAATCTAACAAAAGATAGGGATTGGCTCTGTGAAATGTCATTCTTGAGAACGTTTATGGTGTGGCTTTCTTTTTAAGGTCAAAAATTTTGTAGTACTATGTGCAACTAGAAGGTTAAAGTCTTTTCTACACATCTGTATATTGAGGGCCTGATAAGCTTGTATGATCTTATTTATCTGTTTACCTTCTTTATGTGGGCATGATTCTGCTTTCATGTGGTGAAGATCACACATATACTATTGTCTGGCACTTGTTTAGGAGTGGGGTTACTAAATTTGGGACTTATAACATTGAAATTGGATCTTTACATTGATTTTATTTTTTTATAAGCAGCAGCAAAGTAACCGCCACAGATAATTGTTCCATAGAAGGCTTTTGCAGTCTAACCTCAAAACTATTTTCCCTTGCTTTGATCTAGTGCACTTTGATTCAAGTCCTACTGCATAGTACGTTAAGCAGGTTAAGCAGGTGCATATATACATAAAATATTCTATTAGTAAAGGTTAATAGTAAGTTAAGCAGGTTACGCATGTGCATATATACATATAAGACTCCATGAGTAAAGCTTAAGTGCTCTGCTTTGTAGTTATTATGAGTAAATTCGTAGGCTAATTCAAATCCATGCTCACTAGTAGAGGTGTTGCAGTCAACCATGCCCCACTTGGCAGCCAATGTTCAGAACCAAATGGAGGAAGTAAATTCTAAAATCTCTGACTTCGAGCTAAGCATGGATACCCAGAATGCTTCAATTGAAAGGTTGGTATCTGAGAACAATGTTCAGATTATTCCTGCTTCTACCAATGGATGTTTTCCCCTGATTTTATCCAGGTTCATGTTTTGCAAGTTTTAGCTTATACTAGGGTAGTTTATTAGAATTTATTGTACTAGGCGCATTTCTTTTTTGAGGTAGACTATGAAAGCATGGAGCGTGATAGACCCCTAGCATATTTTGTTTAATTTGAATTTCATAGCTTCAAACTTCTTTGTATTAACTCTCTTTTAATATAATCTTTACTTGTTTCAGTAAAAATAAAATAAAATAATAGCAAAAGAATTATTGCATGTCAACACAAATGATAATTTTAAGTACTTGCTCTATTTCCTGCAAAAATATTAAAAAATAGCATTTGAAAAAAATGGCAATTGCTTCTATAAATGATTAACTTATTAACATAAATTTTATTGGTTTAAATGCAAACAAAAAACCCTTCACAAATCAATGCTTCTATAAATATAATTACAAGGCTCAATGATCAGTGCATCCACCATGCCAAACAAAAGCCACAGTTATTACTGCCAGAATAAATATAGGAAAAACTTAACTCTGGCTCAAGGCAGCTAGAAAAAATTAACTCTGGCTCAAGGCAGGGACTAGCTGCCTTGCAGCCATCCTTGTTTTAATTATAAATTCTTTCACAACCTCATAATCATACAGGTTTTTGAAATGGATAAATGAACATATGCTATAACAAAAAAAAAATTATGACAATTATTACAATTAGCTTTCAAACTGTAAACAATATTGTGCATAAAGGTCTTCATTTGTTTCTATCATTAATTAATTTAGATACTCAATTGGTCCCATCACTAAATCCCTAATGATTTAATTTATTTTGATACTATAATCGGGAAAATGGTAAAGCAAAATTAATTTACGAACACATTGCTATACTATTTGCAAGATCACAATACCAAGATAATTGTCATAATCCATTTCAGTTGGTTGTGTATACATTTTGTCATGATTTGTCAAAAATATTATGGTTTACTAGAGACATTTATTGTGATTGATAGTGCAATGACAAAATAGCTCCCATTTCTCTTAGTCGTTATAAGATTCATATGTGATTGGTATATTTATCGACATGTTTAACATTTTCAATAAATAGAAAATTGAAATTTCAAATAGAAAGTTAGTGGTAGATGGTAAAATAAATGTGGAAATTTGAAGAATATTTGTTTTTTTACATTGGAAATGCTTAATGTAAGAAAACAAATATCACTGATGTAAGAAATAAAATAAAATAAGTATGGGTTCATTGTGATAATGTACATTTAATTATTATTATTATTATTATTTGTTGTATTGACATGTGATGATGCACATTTAATTATTATTATTATTATTATTATTATTATTAATTATTTTATTGACATAAAAGCATGCTTCTAAAGAATGTTGTACATTTATTTTTTAGATATTCCCAATCATTTTTGAATAGATACTTTGGTATTCAATGAAGTTATTTGGTGGACACAACAAAATAAATATGTGCATTTGTCCTCTACAAATATCCCTTTCAAGAAAACCTAAGTCATATTGTAATATCGATAGAATAAATATACCTTAGTATAACTTACACTAATAAAATAGTCATTAATTTGAACGTTATTATAAAATAATTTCTATTACAATTAATATGTGTAGAACAATGGTGTGTGAAACTAGGAAGATAAAGTATTCCCTATCAAACATTTCATTTCGAAGTTGCTCCACACAATAGAAGATTTTCATAAGAGGTCATGGAGTATTGGCATGTTATTATTAATTAACCTTAATTTTATTCTCTTATTCTATTAAGTGAAATTATTTGTGTATGTGTTAAGTAATATTGACTTTGTATTTTTCCTCTGCAAAAATGCAGAAATATAAAAGCTATATACAATATCAAATCTCATTTATCAATGTTAGTGTTACATATTGTAATAGGTTTTATAAAAATAAATATTTCTCTTTATGACATATTATATGTAGTAATAATGAATATAATAGAAGGTAAAGTACTAAGTATAGAAATGATTTGGTATTAGCACTTATGATAGAAAAAATAATCAATTCCAAGTACTACTATTAATATGCATTTAGTAAATTCAGATGCAATGATGTCAAAACTAGTTACAAACATATTGATAAGGTTGTATTTATTGTCATTATACAATAGGTTTTTCCATACAAATTTTATGAATTCTAGTATTTTTAAAGATTGGTAATTAGTATTCTATTCAGAGTTAGAGAAAAAATATGAGATTTTCCTGGGAGTGATATTGGTGTTGCTGCTTATGTGCCCCTTGCTATTGTATTTCCTATTGGTAGACAAAAATATTTGTCTATTGAATAGTTTAACAGTAACTTCTATTAAGTTTTGATCAAATGAGGATGAAATATGGATATGGATGGTAATTTTTATTTTTTTTGAGTTGAAATCAACTTTGCGGTGTTAAATTTGTGAAAAGCTTTCTGCAAAATTAGTTGTGCATATACAAAATGAGTGGTTATTTTATTATTTATTTCTTTTGCACAATGTGAAGGTTAGTATAATGAAATCTTGAGAGATGTTTGCAGATTACTAATTTTCTATGTAATTATGCACATATAAATTTTTTTTTGGTTGTTATTGGTATAAATATGTATTGATATTGTGTTTGTAATTATTATTATATTCATTATTATTATTATTTATGAGCTTATTTTGCAACCACAAAAATAGTTATGTGAAAAAGGTTGTCGATAAATTCTAGAAATTATACAAACAATATGTATACCAATGGATTCAATCCGATCATGCGATATGCTAAAGAAATATACTAAATCCTTCTAAAAATAAATTGTGGAAAATAAACATGATCGCAAAATCGCACCAAGTAAAATAAATAAGAAAATCAATCCACAACACAAGTATTTTTCCCAAGGAAAGCTTACTTCTCAAAACCCCTCTATCTTCTAGTGTATATTCACGAAGGAATCATGAAACAATTACAATGTACTGTTCTCACAAGAATCTGATGCACTCTCACAACTGTGTCACACTAATCCGGACAAAATTTACCAACATTTAGCCAATTTTCAGCCTCTTCTCAGCCTCACTTGCACAATTCATGTGGAATGCAATCCATATAATTTAGGAATTTCAGCCTTTAAAAACTGTGCAATGCTCATGGGAAATACTATGGGGATATTACTACATGACGGAAGTTTTGATAATTATACAACTAATAGTTAACATCCCTTTAACCGCTGTATCAACCGGGTCTTCATCAGAACTCACATGCATGCAACTATTAATATTAAATCATCAGTTAATTGACATATCATTGCATGTGAATTAAATCTGATTTAATTGACTTAACCTCTCACTAGTGCAACAATCAGTTACAACTAGTTAAACTGATTTTAACTGAATTAAATGAGTTAGTTGATTTCTCATGCATTAAACTAATGCACTAACTGCAACTTGGACTCAAAAACAAATAGAATCACTCTGCATGCCTCACCAGCCACCCTGAACTCGAAATTCATAAGCTAATTGAGCTTATCATACTCAGTTAACTTTTACAAGTGATTATGAGATAAGATTACAATTTATTGTCCAATTTTGATAAAGGAAAAATTAAATTAGACACACATTTCTTGTTTACTTTTGAACATTCCCTCTCAACAAGAAAGAGATTATCAAATACCCTGATTCTGCCTCTATGGTATTCAAATTTTCTCCTGGCGAGCACCTTCGTTAAAATATCTGCATCCTGATTTCCCATGGGAATATACTTAAGTAACATAATGTGTCTCTGAATATAATCTTTGAGATGGTGGTACCATATGTCTATATTCTTGGACCTATCATGGAATACTAGATTAACCGATACTTTTATGCAACTCTGGTTATCACAATGTATCATCATCAAATGCATCTGATGACCAAACAAACCAAAAAGAATCTCCTTCATCCAGATGGCTTCACATGCAGCCTGACTGGCTGCAATGTACTCTACCTCGGCTAAATTGAGTCCAACTAATCTCTACTTCATGTTGTACTAAGAGACTGTTGTCGATCCTATGTTGAATATCCCTCTTGATGTGTTGTTTTTGTCTGATGGACTGCCTACCCAATCTCCATCGATGAAGCCTTGAACCTTCACTCCCTCTGTCTCTTTATACCATAATCCACACTCTATAGTGCCGTTGATAGATCTCAATACATGCTTCCCCTCATTCCAAAAGAGCTTGGTCGGCTTAACCATACTTTGACTAAGATGGTTAACTGCGTAGAAAATGTCTGGTCATGTGTTCACCATGTACATGAGTGAACCCACAAGTCGTCAGTAAACAGTAGCATCCACTACCTCACCTGAAGTAGCATCCTCCTTCCTCCGCTTTTGTGCAAGATGAGTCTCCATGGGTTTACAGCTCTCCAAGTGGAACTTCTTCAAAATATCCACTACAAGAAAAAAGGACATTGGTGAGGGGCGAAAAATGTCACCATAAGCTCATTGCTGAGGGTCAAAAGAGCCTTCGTCACCAAAAAATGAACGTCACCAAAAGTGGTGTCGCCGAAAGTATAGGTGTTACGGTGACATTCAAGGTTTGTCACCAATAATTATTTATAATGACAGATAGTGAATTTTACCCTTTCATATGAGCAATGGTGATGGACAATAGCCTCTGTCACCAAAAAAATGAACATCACCAAGGTGGTGTCACCAAAAGTATGTGTTGTGGTGACATTCAATGTCCGTCATGAATATTGATTATAATGATAGATAGTGACTGTCACCATTTCGTATGAACAACAATGATTTTTTGTGATGGACCTTTCATGGCCGTCACTATTGGTGCATATAGATAGCGCGTTCATTACCATCAACATTTCATATTTGGTGAGGGTAAAAAAATGTCATGATAAGCTCATTGGTGACATCAAGGTCCATCATGAATAATGACTATAACGACAAACAATGACCCTCACCATTTCATATCAACAACTACGATTTATGGTGATGGACCTTTCATGGCCGTTATTATTCATGCGTATATATTGTAATATCCCTGGCTTAGGCCACCATGAAAACTCTCATAAAATGAGGGTTCTTAAATAATTAAATATTATTTACTCTTATATTGATATCACATGAAGAATATTCTTGTAATTCTTAATTATAAGAATATTGAAAGAATTATTTCTTAATTATTTTATATAGAAAAATTTATATTCTTCTATAGAAATAAATTATATTTCCAAGTTGGTATCTTTTGTGAGTTTTAGAAATAATGAGTAATAGATTTGGAAAAAGTTTGGATAAGTGATATTTTTCTCATAAGGAAAAATCAAATCTAGCTTTAAAAATAAAAGCATGAGAGATTTATGGAGTGCTTTTGTGATTTAGGAAAGATCAGATTTATAGATGCTTTATGGAATGCTTTTATGATTTAGAAAAGCTGGAATGCTTTTATGATTTATAAAATCTATTCCATTTTATTAATTCTATTTATTATAAGCCTATAAGAGAAATAGAAGAAGGGAATGGGAGAAGACATGGAGAATGGAGCCAAGGAAGAAGAAGAGAGTATTCAAAGCATGCATCAAGAGATAATTAACCATATTCTTTGAAAATAATTTTGTTCGCATATGGGCCATGATGATATAATGATTGAATTTATTTGCAAGAAAAAGTTCATGTGATAAATGTCGAGGCATAAAAAGGTATCTTTTGAACACCTAATTATCTCACATTAATTATCAATCCGGGAGCGACTTTTTATTTCAAGAGTGTACTCAGTCTGAGGCAGCAATTTATCCAAGAGTAATGCTGTGAAGATGTAGTACAGAATAACAAATGCAAAGGTAAAAAATGCTTGTAAATAAAACTACTTATAGTGACATGAATGAAAAGATTAAACTACATCAATCTTGTAGAACATCGATCAAGGATGCAGTAGCAATAACTCTTTCCCTTAGAAATCGATGCAAGATTACCAATTCTGGGGACTTGGAAGCAAAAGCCTCTATCCTCGATAGTTGGGAATCTTAAAGCAAATGAAACACAAGAAAAAGAAATTTAAAAGAAACGAAATCTGAAAAGGAACATCAGCGTATAATTGTAACTCATCTATTTGCAAATCGAAATCTGTAAATAAACAATGAACAGAAAGTGGAACAGTAACATGAAATGAACAGCAATCAAATAACTCTGTAATCGTAATAAATCTACATGCAGTTATCACACAACAGAAATAAAAGAATAGAAATACAAACAGCGGATTGCTCCACCAGGGCCGGGCCCTCAACCACCGGTGAAAGCGCCGCTGGGCTCTGCAGAGCTTGAGAAATGGAACAAGAACACCTCTTTGTATTAATCAAACATGAATAGCTTTTACATCAGTTTCTCTTTGATCACAAGAGTCAAGGAATTACAGTGATACAAAATGAATACAATAATCATCCATTCTCCTCCATCCTCTCATTGTTCTCTAATACACAATACATGTTCTCCTTTTATAATCAGAAGGAGGAGAAATTAAATAGCAAATATAATCTCCCATAACAATATGATCAACTAGAAAATATATTTCCAACAATATTTCAACAAGAGCAAGGCGAATTTGGCTTTGCAACAGAGATTTGGAGGACGGTCGCAACAACAGAATTGAGAAAATCGTGCTCAAAGAACTCTGTGTATTTCTCAATACAAGCCGAATTTGGGCAAACCATTCTTTAAAAGAGTTAATTGGGTCCGTTCTGGACAAAACCCATGTTCCGGATTTTCCAGATTCTTCTTCATTTGCCCAAAATCTTAACCGAAACACTGTCACTTCTTATTCCAGCGGATTTCTGAGTTGGAATATTTCATAATGATTTGGAAATCAAATCTGCAATCTGGAAATTATCTTGGAGGCTAAAATGGTGAATGATATTAATAAACCATCATTGATCAAATTATGCATAATAATAATCAATTTATTAAAAATAAAGGAGAAGAATTAATATTCATCCATAAGAGCATAAATCATTATTAAATGAATTTATATGATAAATTATAATAAATGACATGATAAAGAAGAGTGAAAATGGATGAAATAAGTGTTAATAAGTGGTCTAATTCACGGCCCAACATACCCCCAAACTGAATATATTGCATGCCCTCATGCAATCCAAAACTGAATATATTGTATGTCCTCATGCAATCCAAAGACAAAACCCATGTGTTAACCAAGCAAAGAAAATTGTTCATCCCAACCAATGAAATGGATGGAACAAATGCATGTTTCCTCAAATAATGAATATTCAATTTTAGCAATCTTGATAAAGGAATAACAATTTTTACAGTTGACATTCAAATATATGTATATGAAGTTGCAAAAAAATGTAACATAAGTAACAACAAACTTCATTAACCATTTTCTCAAAAATCAGATTGTTTGGATCATGAGATATATAAAAAATGGTTGTAGGTAATAGTGCATAATTTTCGAAATTTTATGAACTAATTTAGCGTGAAATTATCTAGGTTTGTGTATTTTAATGATATCTCTCTGTTATCCAGAAATCACAAGAATTCAGTTCATATTTTTAAAGATATATGCAAATCAATTTCTGCACTATATACAAATGAAATTATATGCCTTAAATGAGAAAGAAAGTGGAAAACATCCATCATGTGTAGCAATTCCCCCCCGAAACTGAAGAATTAGCATGTCCTCATGCGATGCTAGAAAACAAAGAGAGGTGGTCGCTACAATCTGTTGAAATCAATGCTTGGTGTAAAACAACATGGAATAAGGGAGGTGTTGAGAATGAATAAGAATATCAATGGATGATAAAGAAGATTACTGACATGGTCATAAAATGGAGGAAATCAACACTCCCCCAAACTGAAAGATGAGACGTGTCTAGAAAAATGGGAAGTGGTAAAGATATGTAATGAATGATGATAAATAATGCTCAATGGATGTTCATGAAATTCTCCTAAATTCATAATAAATCAGAAAATTATGCTATTTTACCTCAAGTGTTACCTCTGAAAAAATGTAGAATGACATGTAGGGACTGGTCTTTGTTGAAGCTGATGTAGGCTGAGCAAATACTGAAAGTGATACAAAAGGTAGAAGCCATGCAAGCACATCATGTTTGAAGAATTGTGTTCATTTGCGAGCTTTTGCTGTTTAGTTGCAATAGTGATCATGCTGAGGATAGAATTTTCCCCATACTTGTTTTTCTCCTATAAACAAATCACAATTCTGTATACAATTTTCTTGAATCCACAGTTTCAGTTTGGAATGGCAACAGATAAGATACATGCAAAAAAGTTCAAGCAGAAAAAAATTCTGTAAAAATGCAGTATCAATATTGTAGCAAATCAGCAAAATAGAAGAGCAGCGTACTGCACAACAATTGTACAGCATAGAAAAGCATACATACTTATGATACAATCAATGAAATTATAGCATTTACTGAAATCCATGCATGTAATGAATCGTTAATAAATAGAAAATCGTTTTGTAATGATTTAAATATGGGGAGAAAGGACACCATATGATAACCGGATAATTTTAAGGATGGAAAATTATCTTGAAGTTTAAAAAATTGGGGAATCTCACTAGTCCCTAATATGCAAACTGTAAAAATTTTATTGATTTATTTGTAAAATTATTTAAATTTATAATGCTATTATATATATTTTCTATATAATGTTGGCGATTTTTAATGTAAAATAAATTTATATTGTAAAATTTGGGCGAATCATTTAAAAAAAAAAATGGAAATTGGTGATTCTTTTTCTTGGGAAAAACCATGGAAAATTAGCCCACCTGTTAATATTAGCCCCTAAAATTTTCCATGATGATAACCATAAGTATAATTTCGTTGTTACCACTTTGGATTAATATGATCGACTTATAATGATTTTTCCATGTATAATAGGTTCGAAGGTAAGGATTCATACTTTCATTTGATTTTTAAATATAGATATAGGAAAAGGGTTAAATATAACTATTGATGTGTATAAATGTGACTCCAATACCATCAGCAGAGCTCTGTTGCCCACAGGTGTCCATAACCTTGACAAAGTTTCTTTCTTACCCACGGAACCATTGTCCTTTATTTATACTGAGGAAGTGCTTTTTTTGTTGAATATTATGACAGAGGCCATTGTGCTGGTTTGGTGACCAGATAAACCACAATGCCATTCACCGGGAATAAGTGAAAGGTGGGCAGGCCGGCTCGAGATGAGACCTCCTGTTCCAAAGACTTCTTGATTTTTCAATTATCTATTGGACCATGTCCCTGGTTTGGTGGCCATGATGGGAATGCCACTTCACTTGCTTCCTTATGAACATGGTAGGCCGGCTCTTGATGAGAACCCCTATCCTCCATCTGCCAAATTATAAAATTATTGATGAAATATGTACATATTTTTCTTTTCATATAGCACTTTCCTATTTATTCATAAAGGATGGCTCAACACTCCTTAAGAGTAGGGATGGTGGAAGAAGTCTGAACAGCTCAATAGAAAAGAATATGCCCTTGTTCCTACTCCATAAGTAAAAATCAAAGAAAGTTATAAAATATGGGAAAGAACCAACATGATAAATATAATCGATCATATGAATTTAGTGGTAATAAGACAACAAAATCATGTTATTGATTATGTCCCTTTTTCCTTTTTCTTATCATTACTAAACAAATTTCTTAAAAATGACGATTTCTTTGGATTTGCTGATTACAGTAAGCTCTAATTTGTATGATTGTGTATCATTTCATAAATTGTATGTTTGTCTTTCAAAAAGTCATGAAAAATTCAAAAAATCCAAAAAAAATTGTGCACAAACAAGAAAAATGCATTTAAAAAAAGTGTTGTTCCTTTGGAAAGGAACAATAAAAACAATTTGCGAAAATGTTGTTCCTTTCAAAAGGAACAGCAAAAAAAATCTGCCAAAATGCTGTTCCTTTGGAAAAGAACAACAAGAATAGTCGGTGTTGTTCATTTTCAAAGGAACAGCAAAAATGAGCAGTGCTGTTCCTTTTGAAAGGAACAGCGAAACATGCAGCAACAATATTGTTCTTTTTGAAAAGAACAACAAAACTAATGAGTGAAAATGTTATTCCTTTGGAATGAACAAAAAAAATAAACACAAAAACACATTGTTTCTTAAGAGGAACGACTGTTATTCCTTGAGAGGAAAAATAACTGTTCCTTAAGAGGAACAACAAATAGCTATAAACACGCAAAAAGGAAAAAAAATAGGGAAAGGACAAATCTAATGTGTAATCCATTGCCAAGCAAATCCAATCAAATAGAAAGGAAATTTTATGCACAGGTTTCAAGAAAAAATATTTTTACAGAATTGGTGCTACTGAAGAATTGTCTTCTGCGATTTGAAACTTGCATTGTGGGGTCCTTATTGTTCAGTTGCAAATGAAGTAGAAACTATCATTTGGAGGGATCAACACCTGAAACACAAAAACATAAAAGAAATCAGAAAAGAAACAACACTTTATTAAGTTACAACAGCTATGATGTTATTTCTAAGAAAATATCAAATCTATTAATGGAAAAAAAAATGATCTTTTGAAAAAATTTTGGTAGTAGTGGCCTGAATCTTCAAATGGGAACAAATTCTTCATTTCTTCTGTTATGAAACCGTTAGGTAATGAACTAGATGAAATGCCCTTGTTTTACTAAAATTTCTTTCAAAAATCACTCGTCCATAAATTGACCTTTTTTGTTCTCCTGAGACCTGCAAAAAACAAGTGTCTACCTGCAATAAAACATTAAATCATGGAGAAAGAGAGGTGTGCGGGCTCTCCTAATCCAAGAATTATGCAAAAAAATAACAAGTAGTTACTCTATAGAACAATTCCATGGAAAAATAAAACAAATTATATTTGCTACCTGCGGGAGAGCAGTGGTCGACGATACTAACCAGCAGTGTTTTAATCATACCTTCTTCTTTTTTTGTCCGATTTGAGTGATTCAAAAGCCAAATGAGAGCTAATTCAAAAGGATATCTCCATTAGCGACGGATTTTAAAAATTCCATGTAATGGTATGTTAAACATGCTTAGAACAACCTGCATAATAGAGTCATTTTCGATTTTCCAGCTCAGACCAATAGTTGGTATTTCAAGTATAAATTTTTCGTTTGATGGTGGATTGAACCGATTAAAATTGGAGATTAAATTAGATTCATTTATTGATCTCCAATAGAAATAGGTTTTGAAGACAAGAAGAATTGATGGGTCAAATACGTTAAGTAACAGCCGAGAAAACAGAATTTCAAGAGTGCTGATTTATGATAGGCAGTCAGGATTTTGGTCATAAATTCCTCATACGATATCAAAATTGAGTAATTAAAATTGCGTTTTAAACTATATTCATAGAGGAATCTACCATAGAAACATTTTTTAAAAATATAGTCATTTAGACCTCCAAAAACTGACTATCCCAACTCTGTTCCTAAGCTGCCTACTAGACACCCTGTCAATGTTTTGGTTCTAACTTTTTCGTTTCAAATCCAAATTGAGTGATTCCAATTGGGTTAGAAATTATAAATCAAGGGCTACTTAGGATAGAAACAGGTTTTAAAAATATTCAATTTTTGTCCCTCAAAACATGACTTTCCCAACTTTATTTTCAGGAATTTCATCAAGCCCGCAAGCCAAAAAAAATGATATTCAATAAATTTTTCCATGTTGATGATAAAAATGATATAAGTGTTTGTAGAATTTTTGTTTGCAATATAATTCATCTACATACACAAAATAAATTAGAATATTTATCATCAATGTTGATTTCATAGCGTGTTGAAACAAAAAACAACTATTTTTACAAAAATAAAAAAAAATGTGTTTGTTTTATTTTCTCTTTTATTTATTTCTCCACTATCCTACTCTGAATTGAAAAATGAATATGATTACATATAAGAGTATTTCCAGTGGAGCCATTTTCTAAATAAGGCTTCAATTATGTACATACCCAAATTTGAAAGATTTATGTTAATAAAAATTAGGGTATGAGAAGCCAACTTCCCTTGAAAAAATGATGCCAAAAATTGTTGAAGTATGGAGTGATGTTGCAAACAAATGATAGAGTGAAACCAATCTTCAATATATTCTTTACTTCCTTGATTTCCCATAGCCATCATATCATGAAGTTCTTGAGCTTTTAAAATGGTTTGTTGGTGCAAACTAGAAGAAACCTCATTTTCTTTTATAACTTCTACAATTTTTGGATTTGATTCATTCTGAGTCTCAGTGTAAGTTTTTTCCAATGGTACATGTGAGATAGAATGGGTGGGAAGGGTGGGTGAATTTTTCAGTTCAACATTGTAAGCATGTTGTACTGGTTTATTATCGTGAAGGTGTGGAATGAGTTGAGCAGGAGATTGTGTAGAGAATGGAGCCTCTTGATGATGTAGTTGATTGTGTTGAGTGGATGGTTTTGATCAGCAAACAAGGTGTTGTGAAAGAGCTGGAATATGTGTTTGTGCTACAAGATGAGGAAGAGTAGTCATGAAATCATAAGGTGAACCATTCCAAACTTGCAAACAAGATTGGTGGTGGTTATATTGAGATTGGCATGGCTGCCCTAACATATAAGTATTCCATAATGGATTATGCAAGTAAGAGAATGGAGAGGAAGTGTTTTGAATCATACCTATAGGCCATGATTTCCATGGTTTTGACCTTGTTGCAGCTTCTGCATCTCTTTGATATGCTACTTCCAAATTAGATAAGGAAGAGTGATTATCTATGGGATGCTCCTTTTGGTAATGAGGGCAAAACACTTCATCAAATTGTTGATTTCTCTGAACCTGCAAAACATTCAATTGTGAATTTAGAGAGCTAATAAAATCATATTTAAAATTTTCAAATAAAACCTTGATTTCAGCTCTTATGTCTCTTGTTCTTGTAGTAGATTTAGAAAAGAAAGAAGAAACTTCTCTAGAATTCTTACCAGCCTTAGAAATTCCTCTTGAATACCTTATGCACAATTCACAAACATCATCATATGATAACTGAAAAACATCACCTTTTCCTATCAGATTTAAGAGTTCTAAAAAATCATCTTTGATTCCTTTAAGAAGGAGTATTTTCAAGATCTCTTTTTCCAAATGCTTATACTTTGATTTTTGAAGGTTGAATTGAAATTGCTCTACATAGTCCTCCAAGCTTTCATCTTCCCCTTGTATCATACCGAAAATATCTTCATTGGATTTGCAGTAGTCTTGGTACTTCTTCAAGAATATGTTCTTCATGTCCTCCCATGTTTTGATGTAGTTCCCACCTAGGCTCATGAACCATCGGAGAGCTGCTCCTTTTAGAGTAAGAGGAAACACTTTCAATCTTTGATCGTTAGTACAATAATCATATCCTCTACAAAGTATTTCAAACTCAAATAAGAATGTATCTGGATCTTCATTTTTCAAACCATGAAAATTTGGTAGAGACAATGGGGGAATTATGTGCATTTGTGTTACTCCTCCTAGATCTTTGATAGGGAATTCAAAAGTTGCAATGTGAGCCATTTCTTACCATAATAGAAGATGTTCTTCAGGTGTTTCTTTAAGGATCCTCCTTCCAATGTTCCTGTCAATTGGTTAGTGAAATGGGTGGTGCTTACATCACCACTCGAGGGGAATTACAAGATTTTTTTCAAAAAAGACTCTACCTCTAAAATAAATAAATAAACGCAAGCATTCATTCCTACCTTAAGTTTTTACTCAATTCTTCTGTGAAGCGGGCCAGTGAACAAGTGTGTTTCTTGCTCAGTGCACAGGTTCTTACCTTCCGTCTTTAATACCCAATTCTTCCCAAGCAGAAAAAAAATTAAATATGCATCACTCTTTTTAAATGGCATACACTCTCCCCGGCAACGGTGCCAAAATGTCGAGGCATAAAAAGGTATCTTTTTAATACCTATTTATCTCACATTAATTATCAATCCGGGAGAAACTTTTATTTCAAGAGTGTACTCAGTCTGAGGCAGCAATTTATCCAATAGTAATGCTGTGAAGATGTAGTACAGAAAAAATGCAAGGGTAACAAATGCTTGTAAAGAAACCTACTTACAGTGACATGAATGGAAAGATTAAACTACATCAATCTTGCAAAACATCGATCAGGGATGCAGTAGCAATAACTCTTTCCCTTAGAAATCGATGCAATATTACCAATTCTGGGGACTTGGAAGAAAAATCCTCTATCCTCGATAGTTGGAAATCTTAAAGCAAATGAAACACAAGCAAATTCAATAAAAGAAATTTAAAGGAAACGAAAGCTGGAAATGAACAACAACATGTAACTGTAACTCATCTATTTGCTGATCTAAAGCTATGAATCATAAATAAACAATAAACAGAAATGGAACAACAATATGAACAACAATAAAATAACTCCGTAATCATAATAAATCTAAATGCAATTATCACACAACAAAAATAAAATAATAGAAATACAAACAGCGGATCGCTCCACCAGGGCGGGGACCTCAACCGCCGGTGAAAGCGCCGCTGGGCTACTGCAGAGCTTGAGAAATGGAATGAAAATGCCTCTTTGTATTAATCAAACATGAATTTCTTTTACATCAGTTTCTCTTTGATCACAAGAGTCAAGGAATTACAGTGATACAAAATGAATACAATAATCATCCATTCTCCTCCATCCTCCCATTGTTCTTTAATACACAATACATGTTCTCCTTTTAAAATCAGAAGGAGGAGAAATTAAATAGCAAATATAATCTTCCATAACAATATGATCAAACAGAAAATATATTTCCAACAATCTTTCAACAAGAGCAAGGCGAATTTGGCTTTGCAGCTGAGATTTGGAGGACGGCCGCAACAACAGAACTGAGAAAATTGTGCTCGAAGAACCTTGTGTATCTCTCAATACAGGCCGAATTTGGGCAAACCGTTTATTGCAAAGTTAATTGGGTCCGTTCTGGACAAAACCCATGTTCCGGATTTTTCAGATTCTTCTTCATTTGCCCAGAATCTTAACCGCAAAACTGTCACTTCTTATTCCAGCGGATTTCTGAGTTGGAATATTTCATAATGATTTGGAAATCAAATCTGCAATCTGGCAATTATCTTGGAGGCTAAAATGGTGAATGATATTAATAAAACCATCATTGATAAAATTATGCATAATAATAATCAATTTATTAAAAATAAAGGAGAAGAATTAATATTCATCCATAAGAGCATAAATCATTATAAGATGGATTTATATGATAAATTATAATAAATGATATGATAAACAAGAGTAAAAGTGGATGAAGTAAGTGATAAAAAGTGGTCGTATTCACGGCCCAACATACCCCCAAACTGAATATATTGCATGTCCTCATGCAATCAAAAAATGAATATATTGCATGTTCTCATGCAATCCAAAGAAAAAACCCATGTGTTAACCAAACAAAAAAAATTGTTCATCCCAACCCATGAAATGGATGGAACAAATGCATGTTTCCTCAAATAATGAATATTCAATTTTAACAATCTTGATAAAGGCATAACAATTTTTACAGTTGACGTTCAACTATATGTGTATGAAGTTGAAGAAAAAATGTGACATAAGTAACATCAACCTTCATTAATCATTTTCTCAAAAATCAGATCATCTTGATGCATAGATCATGAGATATAAACAAAATGGTTGTAGGTGATAGTGCATAATTTTTAAAATTTTATGAACTAATTTAGTGTGAAATTATCTCGGTTTGTATATTTTAATGATACTTTTTTGTTATCCAGAAATCACAAGAATTCAGTTCATAGTTTTAAAGATATATGCAAATCAATTTCTGCACTATATACAAATGAAATTGTATGCCTTAAATGAGAAAGAAAGTGGAAAACATCCATCATGTGTAGCAATTCCCCCCCCAAACTGAAGAATTAGCATGTCCTCATGCGATGCTAGAAAACAAAGAGAGGTGGTTGCTACAATCTATTGAAATCGATGCTTGGTGTAAAACAACATGGACTAAGGGATGTGTTGAGAATGAATAAGAATATCAATGGATGATAAAGAAGATTACTGACATGGCCATAAAATGAAAGAAATCAACACTCCCCCAAACTGAAAGATGAGACGTGTCTAGAAAAATGGGAAGTGGTAAAGATATGGAATGAATGATGATAAATAATGCTCAATGGATGTTCATGAAATTCTCCTAAATTCATAATAAATTAGAAAATTATGCTATTTTACCTCAAGTGTTACCTCCGAAAAAAAATGTGGAAGGACATGTAGAGATCGGCCTTTGTTGAAGCTGATGTAGGCTGAGCGAATATTGAAAGTGATACAAAAGGTAGAAGCCATGCAAGCACATCATGCCTGAAGAATTGTGTGCATTCGTGAGCCTTTGCTGTTTAGTTGCAATAGTGATCATGCTGCGAATAGAATTTCCCCATACTTGTTGTTCTCTTGTAAACAAATCACAATTCTGTATGCAATTTTTTTTGAATCCACGGTTTTGGTTTTAAATGGCAACAGATAAGACGCATGCAAAAAAAGTTCAAGCAGAAAAAAAAAATGTTGTAGAAATGTAGTATCAATATTGTGACAAGTCAGCAAAATAAAAGAGCAGCGAACTGCATGGGAATTGTACAGCATAGAAAGGCATACATACTTATGATACAATCAACAAATTATCGCATTACTGAAATCCATGCATGTAATGAATCATTAATAAATAGAAAATTGTTTTGTAATGATTTAAGTACGAGGAGAAAGGACAGCATATGATAACCATAAGTATAATTTCGTTATTTACCACTTTGGATTAATATGATCGACTTATAATTATTTTCATGTATAATAGGTTCGGAGGTAAGAGATTCGTATTTTCATTTGATATTTAAATAAAGATATAGGAAAAGGGTTAAATATCAGTATTGATGCGTATAAGTGTGACTCCAATACCATCAACAGAGCTCTGCTGCCCACAGGTGTCCATAACCTTGACAGAGTTGTTGTCTTACCCACAGAACCATTGTCCTTTATGTATGTTGAGGAAGTGCTTTTTAGTGAATATCATGACAGCGGCCATTGTGCTGGCTTGGTGACTAGATAAACCACAATGTCGTTCACCAGGAAGAAGTGAAAAGCGGCCAGACCAGCTCGTGATGAGACCTCCTGTTCCAAGGACTTCTTGACTTTTTCAATTGTCTATTGGACCATTTCCCTGGTTTGTTGGCCATAATGGGAATGCCACTTCACTGCCTTCCCTATGATCATAGTAGGCTGGCTCTTGGTGAGACCCCCTATCCTCCATCTACAAAATCATTATTAATGAAATATATAAATATTTTTTCTTATTTTATTTTACACACAACACTTTTCCTTAGTTAATCATAAGGGATGGCTCAACACTCCTTAAGAGTAGGGATGGTGGAAGAAGTATGAACATCTCAATAGAAAAAAAATATGCCCTTGTTCCTACTCCATAAGTAAAAATCAAAGAAAGTTATAAAATATGGGAAAGAACCAACATGATAAATATAATCGATCATATGAATTTAGTGGTAATAAGACAACAAAATCATGTTATTGATTATGTCCCTTTTTCCTTTTTCTTATCATTACTAAACGACTTTCTTAAAAATGACGATTTCTTTTGATTTGCTGATTACAGTAAGCTTTAAGTTGTATGATTGTGTATCCTTTCATAAATTGTATGTTTGTCTTTCAAAAAGTCATGAAAAATTCAAAAAATCCTCAAAAAAATGTTCACAAACAAGAAAAATGCACTAAAAAAAAGTTTTGTTCCTTTGGAAAGGAACAATAAAAACAATTTGCGAAAATTTTGTTCCTTTCGAAAGGAACAGCAAAAACAATCTGTGAAGATCCTGTTCCTTTGGAAAAGAACATCAAGAATAGTCGGTGCTGTTCCTTTTAAAATGAACAGCAAAAACGAGCGGTGCTGTTCCTTTTGAAAGGAACAGCGAAACATGCAGCAACAATATTGTTCTTTTTGAAAAGAACAGCAAAACTAATGAGTGAAAATGTTATTCCTTTGGAATGAACAACAGAAATAAACACACAAACACATTGTTTCTTAAGAGAAATGGCTGTTATTCCTTGAGAGGAATAATAACTGTTCCTTAAGAGGAACAACAAATAGCTATAAACACGCAAAAATAAAAAAAATAAAAGAAATAGGGAAAGAACAAATCTAATGTGTAATCCATTTCCAAGCAAATCCAATCAAATAGAAAGGAAAATTTATGCACAGGTTTCAAGAAAAAATAATTTTTTTACAGAATTGGTGCTACTGAAGAATTGTCTTCTGCGATTTGAAACTTGCATTGTGGGGTCCTTATTGTTCAGTTGCAAATGGAGAAAAAACTATCATTTGGAGGGATCAACACCTGAAACACAAAAACATAAAAGAAATCAGAAAAGAAACAACACTTTATTAAGTTACAACAGCTATGATGTTATTTCTAAATCTATTAATGGAAAAAAAATGATCTCTTTAAAAAAATGTTTTGGCAGCAGTAACATGAATCTTGAAATGGGAACCAATTCTTCATTTCTTCTTGTTATAAATCCGTTAGGTAATGAACTGGATGAAATGTCCTTGTTTCACTAAAATTTCTCTCAAGAATCGCTCGTCCATAAATTGACCTTTTTTGTTCTGCCAGGACCTGCATAAAACGAGTGTCTACCTGCAATAAAACATTAAATCATGGAGAAAGAGAGGTGCACAGGCTCTCCTAATCTAAGAATTATTCAAAAAAACTAACAAGTAGTTACTCTATATAATAAATCCACGGACAAATAAAACAAATTATATTTGCTACCTCCGGGAGAGCAGTGGTCGACAATACTAACCAACAGTGTTTTAATAATACCTTCTTTGTTTTTTGTCCGATTTGAGTGATTCCAAAGCCAAATGAGAGCTAATTAAAAGGAATATATCCATTAGAAACATGTTTTAAAAATTCCATGTAATGGTATGTTAAACATGCTTAGAACAACCTGCATAATAGAGTCATTTTCGATTTTCCAGCTTAGACCAACAGTTGGTAATTCAAGCATAAATTTCTCGCTTGATGGCGGATTGAAACGATTCAAATTGGAGATTAAGTTATATTCATTTATCGATCTCCAATAGAAACAGGTTTTTAAGACAAGAAGAATTGATGGGTCAAATACGTTAAGGAATAGCCGAGAAAACAGAATTTCAAGAGTGCTGATTTATGATAGGCAGTCAGTATTTTGGTCATAAATTCCTCATACAATATCAAAATTGAGAGATTCAAATTGTGTTTTAAACTAGATGCATAGAGGAATATACCATATAAATAGGGTTTAAAAATATAGTCATTTAGACCTCCAAAAACTGACTGTCCCAACTCTGTTCCTGAGCTGCCTACTAGACACCCTGTCAATGTTTTGGTTCTAAATTTTTCGTTTCAAATCCAAATTGAGTGATTCCAATTGGGTTAGAAATTAGACATCAGGGGATACTTAGGATAGAAACAAGTTTTAAAAATATTCAATTTTTCCCCCCCAAAACATGACTGTCCCAACTATGTTTTCAGAAATTTTATCAAGCCCGCAAGCCAAAAAAATGATATTCAAACAATTTTTCCATATTGATGATAAAAATTATTATTAGTGTTTGTAGAATTTTTTTTTGCAATATAATCCATCTACATACACAAATAAATTAGAATATGTAACACCCCCAAGTTCTATGCTTTTCAAATTGGACATTTGACCATAAATCCAAAGGGGAGTGGACCCCAATGGATAATTATTGTGTAGATGTAGTTAATTATTTATGAAAAATAAATTAAATATTTTGTATGCACTATGACCAAATGAGATTATTGAGATCACCTGCCTAATCCATGAGTTTATGGAAAAGGTAAAGACTTTCCCCAAAATCTTTCAAAAATCCTTGAAAGAAATTATTTCTAATTTAGATTTTTGAGGAAAAATCTAAATTCCCCAATGATGAGGAAAGCAGTTGGGAAGAGGTAAAAAGCTAGAAAAGCTGGAAAAGCAGAAAGCAGCTTTAAAGTCCCTAAATAAGGGAAACCTAGACAAACAGGAATAAAAGCATCCTGAAATTCTGGACGCAGAATTGGAAACAGGCTTTGGGGAGAGCATAGCTTAAATAAGCTGCTCCATAACAGATTGAGATTGGTCTGTCCTTGGAGGATCTCAGCTCGGGGGTGAGTTCTGGAGATAGAGGGACTCTACGGTTGGGAGGACTGGTCATAGTATCGGTATGCATGCATAAATTTTGGAAATTAATTTCAGTCTGTATTAAGTATATCAAGGTTCTATGAATTGTTATGTTATGATTTCTTATGCAAATTTTAGATTGACTATTTGTTCAGTACTTCATACAACTGCAAACTAGATCTAATAGCTGAAAATCGAGTATGTTAACAGCAGGGACCAATGGTACCCTGGAGTAATAAAGTTAGAGATGATAGATCATCTGAATGTCTAATCTAATAACAAATGTGCAGGTGTGATTACTGTCTTTTAAATGAATATTTAGTTGATGTGTTGTATAAATAGGAAAGTAAACAGGAACAGCAAGTACAAAATAACTAAACCTGTCATAAAAGTATTTATGGCAGTAGAATAGTCATATTGTAGTGACAAGAATTATAAAACTATGAAGCTAAACTGTTCTGTCACATGGAAGTTTAAATATACAAAACCAGCAGTTAAATCCTAACTAAGTACGAGGATCTGAAATTAGGGAGTCTAAAATATCAAGTTCAATTTCATTACTTCCATTTGATTTAAGAAAGATGATCTATATCTTATTGTTCCAATGGAAGAGTTTAATATGCACCAGAATTTCAAATATGCCGAATATTTGTACCAATAATATAAGGGAAGAGACCTATTGAAAATCTACCTATGTGTGATAAAAGTATGTGTCAGGGAAGATGGTAAGCACATTTAAACATGGGGAAAAGAGCATCTATCCACCTTCGATATAAACCGCTGTAAAAGTATTTGCAGCAAAGAAGGTTAATTGAATATAGATAGATGTATATGTAGATGTATACATCTATACATAGATGTTGAAAATTTATAATTATAGATATTGGAAAGTCTATAAAACTTGTGAACTGGAAAGTTAGAAGAAGGGCATATTGATCAGTTAGAGTTGGACAAAACTCTGAAGAACTAACCTGAGAAATAAAAACCAGTATATATATATATATATATATATATATATATATATATATACAAGTTGACTAGATTGACTAATAAGAGTTGAGGTCAAGCCAAAAATTCTCATGGGAATTCTTATAATCGCATGACTACCTATAATCACCAAAAAAGAAATTAAATATCAGATAACAATATGGGTTTGTAATTGATTCAACAGAAAAATTTTGAATGGTATTAGATGCATAAAGTAGAGTATATCTGAGTTAATGTTATGTGGATAAAGAGTTGGGTATGGGAGACGTGACAAATGGTATCAAAGCCTAGGTTGAGAAAACTGGGCAAGTTATGTGCTCACAAAGAAACAATAAGTTGTTATAAATTTTATGATTATTATGCTATAATGAAAAGATAGCATTGGAATCCCTTGATAACAATTCCTTTGAGTCACCTGACCTGATTTTGGGTTCTGAAATGAAATATTCCATGCTGGTGTGCATTTGATTTCTGTCTCACTGTTTAGCCTTGGTTGGTCTCGTTAGTGAGATTTGAGACCATAGAAGAAATCTTCTCTATGAACGAGGGTTTTTAAAATTAGGAAATTTGTTCTTGCAATTTTGGGGTTGTTTGAGATCAATATTCTCATAGCATGTTCATCATATAGATCAACTAAGGAAAACCAAACCACCATTTGGGTTATGCAATTTTTTTTTATGTTTTCTTCACTGTAAAGTAAAACAAACGAATGATATGCAGTGAGAATTAAAAAAAAAAAAACCAATAAAAAAGGACTTGAATGGCAGCAGACAGTTATAGATCTTATATAATTGTTGTAAATTCCTTGCTTATTTCGCAGTCAATTGTTCTGGATTTATACAAATTGTTCCTTGAGTCAATGACAGGATACAATGTCTAACAGCATCTGAAACTATGCTTTAGAATTGTAACCCCAAAACTTACAGTTAAGACACAGAAAATATACTGTGAATCTGAATGCGGTCATTGTATTTTTTATTAACCATAATTGGGAAATGAGATAAGTACAAGTATCATATAAAAGAAAGTATATGGAAAAAAAATAAAAAATCCATATGCCTGTAATTCGACGCTAGGAATGGATAAGCTGGCGCTGAGAAAAGCAAGAATAAGGTAACCATGGCATCATTGAGAGGTATAGAGTTCGAAACCTCTGCTGTATAGATTAAAGAAAAAGAATGACATCAAATCACAGAAATCTTAGAGCGGTGTCGGGATCTTAGAAAAAAAAAAAAACAATCTCGTGGAAAGGAAAGTGCTAGACGCTTCATATTTATCTAAATCGCTTCCAATATTATATTAGTATAATTCACATTCGCTAAGAGGAACTATTCGAAAAAGGCTGTTATTTACAATGATAAAAAAATATATATATATTTAAGTTGTTACCAAAAATATCTCCGACATGGAGGATAAGAATTATATGGTCATAGGAAGGCCAACGACCTACATCATCCATGCGAATGTGGGGTAAGAAATCTGATAAAGCCACGAGTTACATGTATACCCAATGATTTGAGTCGAGTTGTTGTCAACAAAACAGGCAACAGCTGGGTACGGGAGAAAGCTTCTAGATACTTCTGTGATAGCATCCAACCTACAAACAAATGGTGGAGCACAGGCAGGGAATAGAAGGTTCTCT
The DNA here is from genome assembly GCA_034641835.2 of Pinus albicaulis. Taxonomy (NCBI): domain Eukaryota; kingdom Viridiplantae; phylum Streptophyta; class Pinopsida; order Pinales; family Pinaceae; genus Pinus; species Pinus albicaulis. Next base: position 675,927,460 of record CM076578.1, read on the forward strand.
TTACCGACCCTAGGCCAAACCTGCGTGTGAGAGCCTAAGGAATGAGTTTTAAAAGTGAGAATCAAGGTTGAGTCTGCACGCCATGGGCTAAGCCATCCACTGGATCTACGCCCACCAAGGCCGAGAAATTTAAATTCTGTTGCGTGCGAGGTTCGAACCAAGACTAGCCTGAATGCAACCTTGCCACCGCATCTATACCCGATCATGGCCACACTATGCAAGTCTGGCCGAACTTTGCCGGGCAAGTAAGAAGACAGCCCTTACGGCAGCTAGTTGTAGATCGCCGTGGCATCGGCTATTTCCGGCGTCACATTAGCTCCAGTGATACATTACATCTGCAAGTACATAAATGAAAAAGGTTCCCCATTAGTCTCAAGGAGGGAAAGTGTATATACAGTGAATATATGCATACGAGATAAGACATGCGTATATAAAGTGAAATTGCTGAAATAAGAATAAAGCCACTTTCACAATAAAAATAGAAAAAAAAAAAACAAAATCTCTAATATAAAACCGATCCATGAGTTTGACTCGAGCATCACGGTGCTTCGTATAAGTCGTGGGAGACCAATCTGGGTCAGTCAGATAGGGGCTAAGAAGTTATATGATCTCCATACGTAGAAAAAAAATATCCAAAGTAAATGAATGGTAGCAGGATGTTAAATTTTGCACGAATTATAGTAGAATAGAGATTAAATCATAATAGCCATCTAAAGGAGTTAATCAAAATCTATCAAAGCAGTTACCTATATAACAAAGAGTTGGGATACAGTGAGAATTGAGAGGAAAGCCATTAGAAATTCCAATACTGGGTTTCATTACAAACTGATGGAAAAACTTGAAAACCCACCAAAATGGGAACGGAGCCCCCGACGAAAAAGCTAAGGAAAATAAATTCTATAATAGTAATGCATGCCATGAAAATAAAAGAGAACTCAGCATATCTAAGAAATAGATACAAACTGCTAATAAAGAAACCGGAAGGGTATAAATATATATATGAGAGAAGGACATTCCCCGAATTTGTAGTAACAAGTCGAGTTACTAAACATCATCTAGTAGTTATGAAATTAATTTCAATACAGACATTCGAAATGCCAAATAACAGAACTGGAAGATAGGAATTTGGGTATGTGCCTGTGAATCTGACGAAGAAAGTAGAGAAATACTCTTATTGGTAAATACCAAGATTGTAGAAAGAATGTTGGATGGCTTAATCAAATGTTAGGAAAAGATGAAAATTAATCAGATATGGCATATCAAATTTCAGATTTGGACAATAAAAAAATCGAAAGCATTTACCAATTTGAACTATGAATCAATGCGAACACTCGCAGTTTCAGAGTTACCAGATGCCAAGAAAGGGAAATCGAACTTCAAAGAATGCTCATGGACGCTGATCATAAAACATTAAAGGAAAGATCAAACCCGAATTTTAGCGAACAAGAAAGAATAGGGATATTTTGAAAGTTCTGCATTTAAAAACCTGTCGTGGTAAACAACCCTAACTCATCGTGACACTACAAGTTTCATAATCTGAATGCTTTCGGTCTGGATCGATGAGTCATGGGGGGAAAACCCAAGACCTTAACTTTCAGACCAGGAGAATTTAATGAGAAAGTCACCATCGCATAAAGAAGCAAAACATTGACGGGTACGTTCTGTACAAGCGTCGATCTCAAGGAGCTCGTGGATTTAGAATTAAGAGATGTCTTTAAATTGACCCTGCGCTTGTATGTAACCCTTTAACTCTTACATTAAATCTTTGTACAAAGAAGATATTCCTTGTCCGGAATATATTATCATGATTTTTTTTCAACAAATGGTCAGATAATTCAACCATAACCCGGTTACAAACTCGCTAATGGTATTGGAGCTAATTAGCTGGGGGTTTAAGAAATTATTGGTATGTATTATATTTCGAACGTGTAATGAGCACGTATAAATGTAACAGGAAAACGTAAGTGAAATATTAAAGTATGCATAGCGCGGGTATAGCTAAACTAAACACACAGCTGTTTGTACATATGACAATTTAAGAGCGTACATACAAATCCTGAGGGGTCAATTAATAAATCCTTCGATATCAAGTTATTGCAACGTGTCAAAACCTCGAAAGAGGATAGGAAAAACCATCATAAGGAGAGGGGAATTATGAAACTAAATATAAAATGGTTAAATTGGATGGTAGGCATTATGGTTTACGTCCATTACAAATAACGATTAAATGGAGTGAAAATTGGAATAATTGTTATATGTTCATAAAGGTCGGTCATAAAAATTGAAGTATTTATTATATGTCCAATAGTAATGAAATGGATAAGGAGATGTGTAAAGCTGGTTGGAAAAGTGAAGGTTGAAATATATATATATAAAGTAGACCATATAATAAATTATATTTGGCAATAAGGAGGGAATATTATATGGCAAGTAAATAGAAGTAAAGTAAAATAAGGAATAGAAGACTTACTTGAGTTAATTAAATAAATGTTGAATTTATGTATGATAAAATTTTGGAAAGGGGATATTACTGCAGTGCACATTATATGTGATTTAATAAATCCTTTGCCCAAATGAAATTCCTTATAGGAAAAAAATTTAAAAGAGGAAAAAAAAAAAAGATGGTAAGTCGAGGGACATTACAAATATATGGTATATTATAGGAAGTGCCATAAAAAATATATATGTATATATAAAAGCATGAATAAAATCCTTAAGAGAAGTAAGGATTTTATTAAAAGTTAAATTAATGAATCCTAAGAACTCAAAAGTAAATGAAAAGTATGGCTCAATTTGGAAAAAAAAAAGGAAAGAGGTTGCATATCAAGGAGGTATGAAAAGTTATAAGAGTCTAATATTAGAAATTTAATAACAAGATGTTAGGTGAAGTGGAAGTGGAAAATACGATGTTAGTAAATGAAGGAACAAAATTATGAAGTGAGGTACGTGGGACATAAGTCAATTATGCTGTGCAAATCTACCATTAATATCATATGTTAAAATATGGGTGATTTTGTTATAAATTATAAAAGTAAATCTTGTGGAGTTGTATGAATATAATATTTTCATACATGATAATTTATTGAGGTAAATAAATTTCAAACTTAATACTCGCGAGATTAAAGGAAAAGAACTAATTCACTAGGGAATGTTAAAAGTGAATTCACTGGAAGGAAATATGTCACCATAGGACTGGAATATTATTACTCTAATTATGGTTAAAGGAGTAATAAACACTATTGTGGTAAATTAAATGTTAAAAATATAGTATGACAAGGAAAAATTGGATGCGGGTAACTGATAAAAGTTACCAGGATGACTTCCAAGTCATGTATATTTAAGGCATGACTAAAGTATTTTGTAATGAGCATATTTTAGTTCATATACATGTACAATAATGAAACGGTAAATTTAAATATGAATTATAAATACAGTTTAAATAGTTGGGTTAATAATTAATTGGTTTAGTAATGGTGGACCATTTCATATTAAATAGTGTAATGTGGACTCATTACATTGAATGAATGAATGAAGCGATAAATCAAAAATCTCCCTGGTGAGTTAGCTAGGGTAGAATTGTAAACCTAATAATTGTTTTTTTTAATCTAAGGGAAAATAATTATGAAAATTATCCTGCATAGATAAGAATCTAATGGAGCACAATTATTTTCCTCAATATATTATAATCCATTTATCAAGTGAACCATCAATGTGAACTTCTTCCCCAGCAGATAGTGCCTCCACATTTTTAAAGCATGAATAACAGCTGCAAATTCCAAATCATATGCACTATAATTATGTTCATGCACTTTCAGTTTCCTAGATTCATAGGCAATAACTGAATTTTCCTGTAACAGAACTCCTCCCAGCCCTTCTCTGCAAGCATCTGTACATACCACAAACTCTTTATCAGGATCAGCAATTTTTAATATAGGGGCTGAAATAAGCTTTTGTTTCAATTGTTCGAAACTGTTTTGACATTTCTCAGTCCACACGAACTTAACACCCTTTCTTTGTAATGAGGTGATGGGATTTGCTATCGCAGAAAATCTCTCCACAAATCTGCGATAATAGCCTGCAATTCCCATAAATGATCTTACTGCTGAGACATCAGTGGGGACTGGCCATTCTTTAATGGCTTTTATCTTTTCAGGGTCAACTGCCAAACCTTTTTCAGAAATTATATGACCTAAATATTGAATTTTATCTTTATAAAATTCACATTTACTGAACTTGGCATATAGCTGATTTTCTTTCAAATTTTGCAACACTATTCTCAGGTGTTCCTTATGTTCTTCCTCATTTTTGGAGTAAACTAAGATATCATCTATGAACACAAGAACAAATTTTTCCAAATACTTATTCAACACACTCTTCATCAGACACATAAATGTGGCAGGGGCATTTGTCAAACCAAAAGGTAGGACTACAAATTCGTAATGCCCATACCTGGTTCGAAATGTTGTTTTGCTGATGTCTTCTTCTTTAATTCTGAGCTGGTGATACCCAGTCCTGAGGTCTATCTTGGAGAAGACTGAAGCTCCTCTTACTTGATCAAAAAGATCATCAATTCTAGGAAGTGGATATCTATTCTTAATGGTCAACTTATTTAGTTGACGATAATCAATGCACATCCTAAAGGTTCCATCCTTTTTTTTAACAAATAACACAGGTGCTCCCCATGGAGACACACTAGGTCTGATGTAACCCTTATCCAATAATTCTTGCAGCTGCATCTTCAGCTCCATCAGTTCTGGCGGACTCATCCGATAAGGAGCTCGGGAAATAGGTGTAGCTCCCGGCACCAGATCTATAGAAAAGTCAATCTCTCTTTTGGGGGGAAGATGAGGGATTTCCTTGGGAAATATTTCCTTAAACTCTCTGATGACTGGTATAGCATCCAGTAACTCTTCCTCAGTTTTCTGTTCTATTTCTTCTACATGCACTGCATAGACTTGGTATCCTTTTCTAGCTGTTCTTTTCAATTGTAAGGCTGATATTTGTCTTACTACAATGGGTTTTGGTTTCCCTTTTAGTGTAAAAGGTTTCCCTTCCTCATTCACACAATGCAGGGTTTTATCCCAGCAATTCATCAGGGCTTTCTTCTTTTCCAACCAATCCATTCCTATCAGCAGATCATAGGATCCTAATGGAAATATGTTTAGATTTACTTCTGTTGGGAACCCATTTAACTGTATTACTGTTTTGGGCAACTTATGTGTGACTTTTCTCTTAGTTCCAGTGGCCAGTTGTACCAGCCAGAAATGCTGAAATTTTTCAGGTTTCATTTTACATTTTTCTACAATTCCAGGACTAATGTAACTCAAAGAAGCACCTGGATCAATCAAAACAGTAACAGGTAGGTCAGAAATCTTACCCTCCATTTCCACCATGGTTGCTTGATGTTCTGCCTGTCGATTTTCCAATGCTGCACTGATAGTTGGTATATTTTTGGCTATGTCATTGATTGTTGTTGCTTCTCGCTCTCTGCTGATCAGGTGTATATTTCGATGGGGGCAGTCCCTCATCATATGGGGTTCTCCACAGCCCCAACATTTCAGAGGTTCCTTCATTTTGACGGTCCCTTCCCTTCTATTGTTCCCTTCTACTGGTTTTGAAGCCACTTGGGACTGAGCGGTTTGACTTTCTTTTGGTTTGCTGAACTTTTTCCTTTGATGATCTCTACCAAAATTCCTTAAATATGCTGGTTTTGGTCTCTTTCCTTTGAACTCACCCTTGTTCATCCAGCTCTTCCCTTGTTCAGCTTTACCTTTAAACTGCTGATAGCATAATCTTGCTTTTCTAACAGCTTCATCCATGGTCTTTGGGTTGTCAAACTCAATTTTCTCCTTATACACAGTAGGCAAACAATTTAAAAACCTTTGCACCTTTGCCTTTTCTTCCCTAATGTAAGGAACATACCTCAGTAAATTAGTAAACTTAGTGACAAACTCATCAATAGTGAGTTGTCCTAGTCTAAGTTCATGGAATTCTTTTGCTTTATCATCATAATAACGTTCATTCAAATAACGACTTTTGAACTTAGTCTGAAAATCTTCCCAGGTAACTGTTTTTTCATCAATGGCATGCACCATTTTTGTCTCTTCCCACCATAGTGTGGCTTTTCCTTGCAGCTGATACACAGCTAATCTAGCCTTCAGATTGCTCTCATACTCATATACTTGGAAGTACTTGATCATATTCAGCAACCAAGCTTCAGCATCCTCCTCCTTCTCTCCATCATAGGAGGGAGGTTTTATCTTTCTAAATTATCCCTGTAATTCTCTTTTTTGTTTATGCTGTTGTCTAGCAGCCTCATCATCATCAGACTCGTCCATCTTTCTCTTTCCGGAACCTTCGCCTTCCTGGCTGTTCCGGGAAATTAATTCCCTGATGAGCTTTTCCTGCTCCTTACTAGCTGATGACAACATGTCATTCTGGCTTCTCAGTTCCGCAAAATCTCGTTGCATCCTGTGCAACATAGCCATTATCGGGGCATTGGGATCTGGAGTAGAAAACTCATTATGCAGATCCACATAAAGCCCTTCACCTTCAGCCATTTCAACTGTACACACTTACAACACAGATTAGCAAAGTTTATAAACTTCATAAAAACAAAATATGTAATAAGCAGTGAGCACAAAACGACAGCCCAATTTGTTGTAACTAGTGCTCCGATACCATTTGTCACACCTCCAGTTTAGGAAAAAAAAAAAAAAAAAATCGAATGATCTAGTTCATATGTATTCCATACGACTATTTGAGGATAGTTTATATATCTACTCCCTTTGTATATAAACATGTATATTTTTCTACATAACATATATGTTCAGCATGCAATTATCAACCATCCCTTTTTTTTGAGTATTTATAATTTCTCCTCCCCCCTGGTTATACATACGAAGTACATCTCTTATTAAGATCATTTACTCCATATTTATATACCCCTATACATACCTATGAACATCTTTTATTAAGATATTGGACCCAAATTTAGATTACACATATAATTACTTTTATATACATCTTATAAGCTCTTGGACACATATTTATATTCCACATATAGTTATGTATGTACCCATCTTATAAGATATTGGACACATAATTAAATTCCACTTATAATTATGTATATACCTATCGTAGAAGATATTGTACACCTAATTAAATTCCACATATAATTGTTTATAGGTATATATGTGTAACCTATATGTCGATCCTTTTTAATAACCCTACCTAGATTCCCCTTTTTAACACTATGACAGTTATGAATCAGTGATATCGAATTTCATGTATTCGACAAAAGTATATGGTCATATACCTTACGACCGTGTTCAATAATAAAAGGATTGTCACGCCTATACCGATACAGTGTGGAATTGTTGATATATGATTTTGTTAAACCCTCCGTCGAACAGGAGCACCGACCCAACCTTTCATGAATCCATATTGTATATAGATATATCAATGGTAGCTTTCTCATTAAAAGGGGTTATCATGAGTAATTATTTTTGGTTCGTCGTGTGCCGGCTCTACGTTTCTTTTTCGCCTTGACTAAGACCGTCAATTTATCCATCGATCCTGACGTTCTGAAAATGTAGGGTTTAACTAGACTAGACTGATCAACAATTTTATAAATCCGATTTCATTGTACGTTTAAATTAACCAGATGTCTTGGCATATTGCACAGGGTTACCAGGGCGGCTACTCCACGCAAAACAACTGGCGCGTCACACCATTTCTCGTTTTCGTTTGGAATCCACGTTCTACGCGTCGAGCTCCTGGGACGCAGTACACCCTGCTAATACGGCTAGGGTGCTTACGAGCCGCCTAGTTCACAGTGTATTCGGCAGTTGCTGGTGTGAAACCTCAGGTGCTACATTTCCTGGTATTAATCTAATGCTGAGTGCATATGGCACCCAACTCTTTCCGGCGCCTCTTACGGTTCACGGTACTGTTCAGCTACGTGTTGCCTATACTCTATTTACTTTTTGGATTTCTCTCGTTATCGGGCAGAGAGTTTAGGGTTACAGAGGTACCTTAACCTTAGGGCACTCCATCTGTCAATTCATCAGGTTCCCTCCTACTTCAGGTATGCTACTCTTCTTCGGTTCATTTCTATAAGTTGCGGGGTGATTCAAATGCAGGGATGTTTGTTTCCATCTCGATGGTACTAGAGAGTTTCCATTTGGTCTGCGCCAGGAGGGTAACAGATCGCCATCTCCATCTATGAACTAGAGATCCGAGGGCGAGTCTGTTCTCTTGCGCGTTTCCGAAACCCTCTGGTTCCTTCTTCCTGCACCTCTGCAATCTCATGCGGATGTAAACCTATTCATTGAGCCTGTGCAGGTGTTAGTTATTATGTTATCATTCCGGTTTATTCGTTCGATGTTACCTCAGTCCGGTATACGAGTTATATCTTTGTGCCTGCTTCCTTGAGGATCAATGGCTATACCTTATCGGGTTCCTGTGAGGCAACTGGTACCGATTTTTCTATATCGGTGACCTACCTCCTTGAACGACATTTTTAACGTCTGCCGAGCTGCGTTTGCAATGTGCTACTCTCCATGCGAGCTCGGTTCATACCCCTCCGGCAGAAGAAATTTCCACAGACCCTCAGAAGTTTATTTGCATAATATGCAGGTCTATTTACTTCCGCGATTGGTGGTAGAGTTCACCCTTTGCGTTGAACTAAATCCTGTGTATATTATTCTTTTCAACCTACTGCATTTACTTGTTCAGAGATATCGCAGCATAGTTAGGCATGTTTTCCAGAGAATTTACGTATGGTGAACTTACTGTTTGAATGTTTATACTGGTTATGATTCGTCAGTAGTTAGCTGGAATTTTATATGGCTGGTTGGCTCATGGGTTCGCCAAGCTCTCGCTCTCTGAGCGATGACAGAATTCTATATATATCCATATGATCTTCGAAACTTCTCTAGGTTTTCTGTTTTAACCAAGATATGATAGCGTGTGGCGATTTATGCTACCGGAATGAAAATCCACCCATGTCGCCCTGAGATTTTAAATTTTTCTACTTTCGTTCACTTTCCATTTCGGGTTGTGTTATTATTTCAGTTGTGGTAGCATTTGAGAAAACTCACTACCGTCGTAGCGATGAGTTTCTATTTCGCTCCAGCTTTTTAATTGTCCGCCCCATTTCTTTAATAGAGTAGCGAAATATTAGTTTTACAGGCGACGAGAAATCTTATGTATAATTTTATTGCTCTGACCTTCTAAATTTGCAGATCCGTCTTCTGTCAGCAAATAGGGTTTACAGCTGTATGCTTCGCATACCTAACTTGTCCTTGGCCGCATGTAATTCATGTAAACAGATCGGCCTTATCTTTTTAGATTATTTTGGTTGAACCGATATAGTCGATACACCCGAGATGGTTGATATGACTTATATAGTTTATGCATTTAAATATCAACAAAAAGGTCTTTCGACATTGGTATTTACGAATTAAGGGGATCGACTTCTGGTTTATATGCACGTATCCATATTAATTTGTGTATGTAATGATATATCATAGCATAGATGGAATTTATATTCATAGTGTTTCATTCAAGGTTCTTGTTACTCCTTTAACAAGTAATATATTTTTATCGTATAGTTTCTCTATATATATATATACTTGCTACTATGTTGGTATAATTGTGAATACCATATGAATTTCAATTTGGTTACCATAATCTCCTAACATAAGTATAGGTACATAATGTCACATGGTATTTGTATATGAAGTGAATAATCATTAAGTTGTATAAATGAACTTATACCTTCATCTTTGACTATGATACTCAGATCAGGGAGGGAAGATGGATTTCTTTTTGTTTACCTAGTGGCTCTCTATTTGCTATCAATAGTGTGTTTCTTCTGTAGTATAGAATTTCTTTCAACGATTGAAAAGATTAACATGTAAACTCCTACATCTTTGGTTTATTTCTAGGAGGTTTATAGAACAACTAATATAGTTTCCAATTTCCTATGAACATAAAGTTTCACAGTTGTAAAATTATATATGGTAGGAAATCTTCATTTTTCTGACATAAGTTTAAGTGTCAAACTTAGTTATAATTACTTCCAGTAATTGGTATTTGTACCAGATATTTCTAGTATTGATGTGATATTCTTTTAGCACATTCATAAGTATAAAATATCACAATTGTTCCTACCCTGACCCAACCATAATTTGTCATCTATAGAGTGCAAGTAACTCCAGATTTAAACCAATCCTTGGTTTAGAGATTCTGGAGTTTCTACTCTAGAGAACTTTCTGGTCTGCAACTAAACAGATCTGGAAGGTGAATACCTAAGGATGGATTCTGGTAAATGTAGTACCAAGCTTTTGCAATGTAATAAAATAAAAGTTTATATGTAGCCAATTCATACTGTAAAAAGACAGAGCAACAAGAATTTCAGAACATACCACACAATCTGCAAAATGACCAACCTCCCAACCTTAGAATCCTCTTTATCTCCCAGGATTCACCCCTGAGCAGAGATCACCTCCTAGCACAGATCAACCTCTGATCTGCCTAGGAGCAGCTTATTTAAGCTCATAATTCCCCAAAGCATGTTTCTAATTCTGCGTCAAGAATAGCAGGATGCTTTCTTTCCTGTTTAGCCTAGGCTTCCCATCTTGGGATTCTTTAAAGCTGCTTTAAGCTTTTCCTCAGCTTTTCCAGCTTTTTCTCACCTCTTCCCAACTACTCCTCTTCATTGGGAAAATTTAGATTCCTCCTCAAATCTAAATTAATTTCTTTCAAGGATTTTTGAAAGATTTTTGGGGATTTTTTGCCTTATCCATCCTCATGGATTTGGCAAGTGATCTCAAATTCTCTTTTTGGTCAAAATGCACAATCATTTTATTTATTTCCTCAAATAAAATATGCAAATACATTCACACCATAGTCATCCCTTGGGGTCCACCCCCATAGGATTAAAGTTCAATTGTCTAACTTAAACAAATTCAACACACAAATTGGGGGTGTTACATATTCCCCCTCTGAAAATAAACACCGTCCTCGGTGTTCTTATTCAACTACTAGAGTTCATTTAAACAAAAATGGATATCTCTCCATCATTTCAGCTTCCCTTTCCCAGGTGGCTTCTTCAGCAGTAAAGTGCTTCCACTGCACCTTTACTCTGACCACTGTTCTGTGTCTCAATTCAATTTCTTCCCGCTCCAATATTTGAAGCGGTTCTGGCAGAAACTCCCCTTCTGGTTCCACCTGTACAACATTCCAATCAACTATGTGAGAAGCATCATGCACATATCTTTTTAATAATGAAACATGAAATACATTATGCACTCTAACATGGGGTGGTAAGGCCAGCTTGTAAGCCACTAGTCCCACTCTTTCTAACACCTCAAAAGGCCCACAATATCTGGGAGCCAGTTTTGCACAACTTCCTGCATAAAGTGTGCTCTTTTTGGGTTTGATGCGCAAATACACATGATCCCCCACTTTGAATTCTCGATGTACTCTTTTCGTATCAGCATAGCTGTTCTGTCGATCTTGTGCTGTCTTTATGTTTCTCTGTATTTGTTTAACAATTCTTTCCATCTCTTGTAGTGCATCTGGTCCCAACACCAGTTTATCCTCTGGTTGACTCCAGCTCAAAGGAGTACGGCACCTCCTCCCATAGAGTGCCTCAAATGGACTCATCTTAATAGAAGATTGGTAGCTATTATTATAAGCAAACTCTGCTAAATGCAGATACTCTTCCCACTTTGATGGTCTATCCATCACATACATTCGCAGCATATCTTCCAAGACTTGATTCGTCCGTTCTGTCTGCCCATCTGTTTGAGGGTGGTAGGCAGTACTAAATTTCAGCTTAGTACCCATCCCTCCAAACAATCCCTTCCAAAATGCTGCTGTAAACTTAGCATCTCGATCTGAGACAATTACTTTGGGAACTCCATGAAGTCTTACTATCTCCTTCAGGAAAACATTGGCTACTTGAGCTGTTCCGAAAGTAGATTTCACTGGTATAAAGTGAGCAGCTTTTGTGAGAGTGTCTACTACTACCATCACCGAATCATGTTGATATTTAGTCTTGGGTAATCCTGTTATAAAATCTAGGGAAACTGTGTCCCATTTCCTTTCTGCAATTGGCAACGGATTTAAAAGTCCTGCTGGATGTTGATGTTCAACCTTGACCAGTTGACATTCCATACACTTACTTAGATACTCTGCCACATCTTTCTTCATTCCTGGCCAGAACATCTTCTTTTTCAAGGCTATTAACATCTTCTGGTATCCTGGATGTCCTGCATATGGTTGCTTGTGATATTCATCTAGAATTTCTCTTTTCAATGACTCTATATTTGGAATATACAATCTGTTTTTGTAATATAGCAGCCCTTGGGGGTTTTTAGTGTAATCTGTTTTATCCCTTGTCTGTAATTTCACCAAGAGTGCTTCATAGTTGGGATCTTGAGTTGCTTCTTTTCCCACCAATTCCTCTATCTCCATCTGGGCACTACTCCCAATGTTGTTTACATGTTGACAAGCATTTCTACTTAAGGCATCAACAACTTTATTTTCTTTTCCCTTGATATGTTTTATGTCCATATCAAATTCACTTAGAAAAGATAGCCATCTGGCTTGTATTGCATTCAGGTCAGTTTGGGAAAAGAAATATTTAAGGCTAATATGATCAGTCATCAATGTGAACTTCTTCCCCAGAAGATAGTGCCTCCACATTTTTAAAGCATGAATAATAGCTGCAAATTCCAAATCATATGCACTATAATTCTGTTCATGAGTTTTTAATTTCCTAGACTCATAGGCAATAACTGAATTTTCTTGCAATAGGACTCCTCCTAGCCCCTCTCTGCAAGCATCTGTACATACCACAAACTCTTTATCAGGATCAGCAATTTTTAATATAGGGGCTGAAATAAGCTTTTGTTTCAATTGTTCGAAACTGTTTTGACATTTCTCAGTCCACACGAACTTAACACCCTTTCTTTGTAATGAGGTGATGGGATTTGCTATCGCAGAAAATCTCTCCACAAATCTGCGATAATAGCCTGCTATTCCCATAAATGATCTTACGGCTGAGACATCAGTGGGAACCGGCCATTCTTTAATGGCTTTTATCTTTTCAGGGTCAACTGCCAACCCTTTTTCCGAAATTATATGCCCCAGATATTGAATTTTATCTTTATAAAATTCACATTTACCAAACTTGGCATATAGCTGGTTTTGTTTTAAAGTCTGCAACACTATTCGCAAATGTTCCTTATGTTCATTTTCATTTTTAGAATAAACTAAGATATCATCTATGAACACAAGAACAAATTTGTCCAAATACTTATTCAACACACTGTTCATCAAGCACATAAATGTGGCAGGGGCATTCGTCAAACCAAAAGGTAGGACTACAAATTCGTAATGCCCATACCTGGTTCGAAATTTTGTTTTGCTGATGTCTTCTTCTTTAATTCTGAGCTGGTGATACCCAGTCCTTAGGTCTATCGTGGAGAAAACTGAAGCTCCTCTCACTTGATCAAAAAGATCATCAATTCTAGGAAGTGGATATCTATTCTTAATGGTATTAAACTTATCAAGCTTATTTAAGAACTTCAATGCACATCCAAAGGTTCAATCTTTTTATAATAACATGTGCTCCCCCAAGTGAGACAATTAGTCCGGATGGAATTCTTGATCCACTTTGCAATGATTTTCTTGTACTCACTGTGTCCACACTGATCTGGATAATATCGTGAAATAGGTGTAGCTCCCGCACTTCTATCTATATAAGTTTCACCTCTTTGTAAGATGAGGGATTTCCTTGGGAAAGATTTCCTTAAACTCTCTGATGACTGGTATAGCATCCAGTAACTCTTCCTCAGTTTTCTGTTCTATTTCTTCTACATGCACTGCATAGACTTGGTATCCTTTTCTAGCTGTTCTTTTCAATTGTAAGGCTGATATTTGTCTTACTACAATGGGTTTTGGTTTCCCTTTTAGTGTAAAAGGTTTCCCTTCCTCATTCACAAAATGCAGGGTTTTATCCCAGCAGTTCATCAGGGCTTTCTTCTTTTCCAGCCAATCCATTCCTATCAGCAGATCATAGGATCCTAATGGCAATATGTTTAGATTTACTTCTGTTGGGAACCCATTTAATTGTATTGCTGTTTTGGGCAACTTATGTGTGACTTTTCTCTTAGTTCCAGTGGCCAGCTGTACCAACCATGACTGCTGAAATTTTTCAGGTTTGATTTTACATTTTTCTACAATTCCAGGACTAATGTAACTCAAAGAAGCACCTGGATCAATCAAAACAGTAACAGGTAGGTCACAAATCTTACCCTCCATTTCCACCATGGCTGCTTGATGTTCTGCTTGTCGATTTTCCAATGCTGCACTGATAGTTGGTATATTTCTGGCTATGTCATTGACTGTTGTTGCTTCTCGCTCTCTGCTGATCAGGTGTATATTTCGATGGGGGCAGTCCCTCATCATATGGGGTTCTCCACAGCCCCAACATTTCAGAGGTTCCTTCATTTTGACGGTCCCTTCCCTTCTATTGTTCCCTTCTATTGGTTTTGAAGCCACTTGGGACTGAGCGGTTTGAATTTCTTTTGGTTTGCTGAACTTTTTCCTTTGATGATCTCTACCAAAATTCCGTAAATATGCTGGTTTTGGTCTCTTTCCTTTGAACTCACCCTTGTTCAACCAGCTCTTCCCTTGTTCAGCTTTACCTTTAAACTGCTGATAGCATAGTCTGGCTTTTCTAACAGCTTCATCCATGGTCTTTAGGTTTTCAAACTCTATTTTCTCCTTGTACACAGTAGGTAGGCAATTTAAAAATCTTTGCACTTTTGCCTTTTCTTCCCTAATGTAAGGAACATACCTCAGTAGATTAGTAAACTTAGTGACGAACTCATCAATAGTGAGCTGTCCTAGCCTAAGCTCATGGAATTATTTTGCTTTATCATCATAATAACATTCATTCAAATAACGACTCTTGAACTTTGTCTGAAAATATTCCCAAGTAACTGTTTTTTCATCAATAGCATGCACCATTTTTGTCTCTTCCCACCACATTGTGTCTTTTCCTTGCAGCTGATACACAGCTAATCTAGCCTTCAGATTGCTCTCATACTCATATACTTGGAAGTACTTGATCATATTCAGCAACCAAGCTTCAGCATCCTCCTCCTTCTCTCCATCATAGGAGGGAGGTTTGATCTTTATAAATTCTCCCTGCAACTCTCTTTTCTGCTTATGTTGATTTCTGGCTACATCCTCATCCTCAGATTCATCCATCTTTCTTTTTCCAGAACCTTCACCTTCCTGGCTGTTCCGGGAAGTTAGCTCTCTGATGAGCTTTTCCTGTTCCTCACTGGCTGATGACAATAGGTCATTTTGGCTTTTTAATTCAGCCAACTCTCGTTGCATCCGGTGCAACATAGCCAGTACCGGGGCATTGGGATCTGGAGTAGCAAACTCATTCCGCAGATCTACATAAATCCCTTCACCTTCTTCCAATTCAACTGTATACACTTACAACACAGATTAGCAAAGTTTATAACTTCAGAAAAACAAAATATGTATAAGCAGTGAGCACAAAATTGACAGCCCAATTTTTGTAACTAGGGCTCCGATACCATTTGTAACGCCTCCAGTTTAGGAAAAAAAAAAATTTCTCGAAGTATCTAGTTCAGATGTATTCCATACGACTCTTTGAGGATAGTTTTTTTTTTTTTATATCTACTCCCCTTGTATATAAACGTTTATATTTTTCTATGTATATATGTTCAATATGGGGTATCATACATCTCTTTTTTTTTTTGAGTATTTGTAGTTTTTTCCCCCCCCTGGTTATACACAAGAAGTACATCTCTTATTAAGATCGTGACTCTGTTTATACCCATATAAGGCTATAAGCGCCTTTTGTTAAGATATTGCTTTAAATTTATATTACACATATAATTTCCATATATACATCTTAAAAGCTATTGGACACATAATTATATTCCACATATAATTATGTATGTATATTTATAAAATATTTGGACACATAATTAAATTCACTTATAATTAAGTATATACCTATCTTATAAGATGTTGCACCTATAATTAATTCCACATATAATTGTTTATAGGTATATATGTGTAACCTATATGTCGATACCTTTGAATAACCCTACCTAGATTTCCCTTTTTTAACACTATGACAATTATGAATCAGTGATGTCGAATTTCAATGAAATTGACCAAATGTTTCTTTTTAACACTATGACAATTATGAATCAGTGATGTCGAATTTCATGTATTCGACAAATGTATATGGTCATATACCTTACGACCGTTTTCAATAATAAAAAGATTGACACGCCTGTACCGATACAGCGTGGAATTGTTGATATATGATTTTGTTAAACCCTCCGTCGTACAGGAGCACCGACCCAACCTTTCATGAATCCATATTGTATATATATATATATCAATGGCAGCTTTCACATTAAAAGGGGTTATCATGAGTAATGATTTTCGGTTCGTCGTATGCCGACTCTACGTTTCTTTTTCGCCTTGACTAAGACCGTCAATTTATCCATCGATCCTGACGTTCTGAAAATGTAGGGTTTAACTAGACTGATCACAATATTATAATTTCGATTGCATTGTACGTTTAACTTAACCAGGTGTTTTGAGCGTATTGCACAGTGTTATCAGTGCGGCTGTTCCACGCAACCAATCGGCGCGTCCCACCAATTCTCGTGGCGTTTGGAATACCCGTTCTACGCGTCGAGCTTCTGGGAGGCAGTACACCCTGCAATTACGGCTAGGGTGCTTACGAGCCGCCTAGTTCACAGTGAAATCGGCGGTTGCTGGTGTGAAACCCCGGGTGTTAAATTTCTTGATATTACCCTAATGCTGAGTGCATACGGCACCCAACTCTTTCCGGCGCCTCTTGATGTTCACGGTACTTTTTGGCTACGTGTTGCCTATACTCAATTTATTTTGGGATTTCTTCCTCGTTATCGGGCAGAGGGTTTAGGGTTACAAAGGTACCTTAAACTGAGGGCACTCCATCTGTCGATTCAGCAGGTTCCCTCCTACTTCAGGTATGCTACCCTTCTTCGTTTCATTTCTATAAGTTGCGGGGTGTTTCAAACGCAGGGATGTTTGTTTTCATCTCGATGGTACTGGATAGTTACCATTGGGTCTGCGCCAGGAGGGTAACAGATCGTCGTCTCCATCTATGAACTGGAGATCCGAGGGCGAGTTTGTTCTCTTGCGCATTTTCGAAACCCTCTGGTTCCTTCTTGCTGCACCTCTGCAATCTCATGCGGATGTAAACCTATTCATTGAGCTTGTGCAGGTGTTAAGTTATTATGTTATCATTCCAGTTTATTCGTTCGATGTTACCTCAGTCCGGTATACGAGTTATATCTCTGGGCCGGCTTCCTTGAGGATCAATGGCTATGCCTTATCGGGTTCCTGTGAGGCAACTGGTACCGATTTTTCTATATCGGTGACCTACCTCCTTGAACGACATTTTTAACGTCTGCCGAGCTGCGTTTGCAATGTGCTACTCTCCATGCGAGCACGGTTCATACCCCTCTTGTGGAAGAAATTTCCACAGACCCTCAGACGTTTATTTGCATAACATGCAGGTCTATTTACTTCCGCGATTGGTGGTAGAGTTCACCCTTTGCGTTGAACTAAATCCTGTGTATCTTATTCTTTTCAACTACTGCATTTACTTGCTCAGAGATATCGCAGCATAGTTAGGCATGTTTTCCAGAGAATTTACGTATGGTGAACTTACTGTTTGAATGTCAGTACTGATTATGATTCGTCAGTAGTTAACTGGAATTTTATATGGCTGGTTGGCTCATGTTTTCGCCCAGCTCTCGCTCTACGAGCGATAACAGAATTTTATATATATCCATATGATCTTCGAGCTTCTCTAGGTTTTCTGTTTTAAACAGGATATGAAGTCGTGAGGTGATTTATGCTACCGGCATGAAGATCCACCCACGTCGCCCTTAGATTATAAATTTTTCTACTTTCGTTCACTTGCAATTCGGGTTGTGTTTTTATTTCAGTTGTGGTAGCGTTTGAGAAAACTCACTACCGTCGTAGTGATGCGTTTCTATTTCGCTCCAGCTTTTTAATTTTCCGCCACATTCCTTTAATAGAGTAGCGAACTATTAGTTTGTACAGTCGAAGAGAAATCTTATGTATACTTTTATTGCTCTGACCTTCTAAATTTTCAGATCCGTCTTCTGTCAGCAAATAGGGTTTACAGCTGTATGAATCACATACCTAACTTGTCCTTGGCCGCATGTAATTCATGTAAACAGATCGGCCCTATCTTTTTAAATTATTTTGGTTGAACCGATATAGTCGATACACCCGAGATGGTTGATATGACTTATATAGTTTATGCATTTAAATATCAACAAAAAGGTCTTTCGACATTGGTATTTACGAATTAAGGGGGGTCGACTTCTGGTTTATATGCACGTATCCATATTAATTTGTGTATGTAATGATATATCATAGCATAGATGGAATTTATATTTATAGTGTTTCATTCAAGGTTCTTGTTACTCCTTTAACAAGTAATATACTTTTATCGTATAGTTTCTCTATATATATATATACTTGCTACTATGTTAGTATAATTGTGAATACCATATGAATTTCAATTTGGTTACCATAATCTCCTAACATAAGTATAGGTACATAATGTAACATGGTATTTGTATATGAAGTGAATAATCATTAAGTTGTATAAATGAACTTATACCTTCATCTTTGACTATGAGGCTCAGATCAGGGAGGGAAAATGGATTTCTTTTTGTTTACCTAGTGGCTCTCTATTTGCTATCAATAGTGTGTTTCTTCTGTAGTATAGAATTTCTTTCAAAGATTGAAAAGATTAACATGTACACTCCTACATCTTTGGTTTATTTCTAGGATGTTTATAGAGCAACTAATATAGTTTCCAATTTACTATGAACATAAAGTTTCACAGTTGTACAATTATATATGGTAGGAAATCTTCATTTTTCTGACATAAGTTTAAGTGTCAAACTTAGTTATATTTACTTCCGGTAATTGGTATTTATACCAGATATTTCTAGTATTGATGTGATATTCTTTTAGCAGATTCATAAGTATAAAATATCACAATTGTTCCTACCCTGACCCAACCATAATTTGTCATCTATAGAGTGCAAGTAACTCCAGATTTAAACCAATCCTTGGTTTAGAGATTCTGGAGTTTCTACTCTAGAGAATTTCTGGTCTGCAACTAAACAGATCTGGAAGGTGAATACTGAATGATTGTGGTAAATATGATATAGCTTTTATGATGTAATAAAATGGTTATATACCTTGTCAATTCATCTTTTGTAAAAAATAGAAACCTTGAAATTTCAGAACATACCACAATACGAAAAAATGACCAACCTCAGCATGATCTTTATCTCCAGGGATTACTTGGCAGAGATCTTCCTCTGCTTGGGATCGACCTGCGGTACGGCAGGAGCAGCTTATTTAAGCTCATATTTCCCCAAAGCATGTTTCTAATTCTGCGTCCAGAATAGCAGGATGCTTTCTTTTCTGTTTAGCCTAGGCTTCCCATTTTGGGACTCTTTAAAGCTGTTTTATGCTTTTCCTCAGCTTTTCCAGCTTTTCTTACCTCTTCCCAACTACTTCCTCTTCATTGGGGAAATTTAGATTCCTCCTCCAAATCTAAATTAATTTCTTTCAAGGATTTTTGAAAGATTTTGGGGATTTGTTGCCTTATCCATCCTCATGGATTTGGCAAGTGATCTCTAATTCTCATCTTGGTCAAAGTGCACAATTATTTTATTTATTTCCTCAAATAAAATATGCAAAACTGTTCACTATATTCCGTGCATGGGTCCCACCGCAGGATTAAAGGTTAAATGTCTAGGTAAAAATCATACACAAATTGGAGGTGTTACAGTTTACAAGGAGAAAATTGAATTTGACAATCCAAAGACGATGGATGAGGCTGTTAGAAAAGCAAGATTATGCTATCAGCAGTTTAAAGGTAAAGCTGAACAAGGGAAGAGCTGGCTGAACAAGGGTGAGTTCAAAGGTAAAAGACCAAAACCAGCATATTTAAGAAATTTTGGTAGAGATCATCAGCGGAAAAAATTCAGTAAACCAAAAGAAAGTCAAACTGCTCAGTCCCAAGTGGTTTCAAAACCAGTAGAAGGGAACAATAGAAAGGAAGGGACAGTCAGAATGAAGGAACCTCTGAAATGTTGGGGCTGTGGATAACCCCATATGATGAGATTTGTCCTTGAAATATTCATATGATCGACAGAGAGCAAGAAACGCCACTGATCAAGCAACATGGCTTTGGCATGCCAACTATCGATGCTGACATTGGAAAATCTTCAAAGAACATCAACTGACCATGGTGGAAGACTAGCCAGGGTTCGACCTCTCTCATCTGTTTTTGATTGATCCAGTGCTTCTTTGAGAATTTATTAATGATATGAAAATTGCAGCATCTGTAAAATTAAACAGAAGAAAAATTTCAACGGTCATAGTTTGAGTGCAGTTTGACCACCGGAACTAAGAGAGAGGTACTGGAATTTGCCAAAAACGACAATAAATTAGATGGGTTTAACTGATAAATCTAAACATATTTGCCATTAGGATCCTATGATCTGCTGATAGGAATGGATTGGCTAGAAAAGAAGAAAGCCCTGATGAACTGCTGGGATAAAACCCTGCATTGTGTAGATGAGGAAGGGAAACCTTTTACATTAAAAGGGAAACCAAAACCAATTGTAGTAAGACAAATATCAGCATTACAATTGAAAAGAACAGCTAGAAAAGGATACCAATTCTATGCAGTGCAGATAGAAGAAATAGAACAGCAAACTGAGGAAGAGTTATTGGATGCTATACCAGTCATCAGAGAATTTAAGGAAGTTTTTCCCAAGGAAATCCCTCATCTTCCCCCCAAAAGAGAGATTGACTTTTCTATAGATTTGGTGCCAGGAGCTACACCTATCTCCCGAGCTCCTTATCGGATGAGCCCGCCAGAAATGATGGAGCTGAAGATGCAGTTGCAAGAATTATTGGATAAGGGGTACATTAGACCAAGTGTGTCTCCATGGGGAGCACCGGTCTTATTCGTTAAAAAGAAGGATGGAACTTTTAGGATGTGCATTGACTATCGTCAACTGAACAAGTTGACCATTAAAAATAGATATCCACTTCCTAGAATTGATGATCTTTTTGATCAAGTGAGAGGAGCTTCAATCTTCTCCAAGATATACCTAAGGACTGGGTATCACCAGCTCCGAATTAAAGAAGAAGACATCAGCAAAATAGCATTTCGAACCAGGTATGGGCATTACGAATTTGTAGTCCTACCTTTTGGTTTGACAAATGCCCCTGCCACATTTATGTGTCTGATGAACAGTGTGTTGAATAAGTATTTGGACAAATTTGTTCTGGTGTTCATAGATGATATCTTAGTTTATTCCAAAAATAAGGAAGAACACAAGGAACACCTGAGAATAGTGTTGCAAACTTTGAAAGAAAATAAGCTATATGCCAAGTTCAGTAAATGTGAATTTTATAAAGATAAAATTCAATATTTGGGGCACATAATTTCTGAAAGAGGGTTGGCAGTTGACCCTGAAAAGATAAAATCCATTAAAGAATGGCCAGTTCCCACTGATGTCTCAGCAGTAAGATCATTTATGGGAATGGCAGGCTATTATCGCAGATTTGTGGAGAGATTTTCTGCTATAGCAAATCCCATAACCTCATTACAAAGGAAGGGTGTCAAGTTTGTGTGGACTGAAAAATGTCAAAACAGTTTCGAACAATTGAAACAGAAACTTATTTCAGCTCCTATATTAAAAATTGTTGATCCTGATAAAGAGTTTGTGGTATGTACAGATGCTTGCAGAGAGGGGCTAGGAGGAGTCCTATTGCAAGAAAATTCAGTTATTGCCTATGAGTCTAGGAAATTGAAAACTCATGAACAGAATTATAGTGCATATGATTTAGAATTTGCAGCTGTTATTCATGCTTTAAAAATGTGGAGGCACTATCTGCTGGGGAAGAAGTTCACATTGATGACTGATCATAATAGCCTTAAATATTTCTTTTCCCAAACTGACCTGAATGCAAGACAAGCCAGATGGCTGTCTTTTCTAAGTGAATTTGATATGGACATAAAACATATCAAGGGAAAAGAAAATAAAGTTGCTGATGCCTTAAGTAGGAATGCTTGTCAACATTTAAACAACATTGGGAGTAGTGCCCGGATGGAGATGAAGAATTGGTGGAAGGCAACAAATCAAGATCCCAGCTATGGAACCTCTTGGAAACTACGGAAAAGGATAAAGAAATGCAGTTTTAACAAAACAACACAAAGAGTTTTCTATTGTAAAAACAGTTGTACCAATATAGAGTCATTAAAGAAAATACTAGATGAATATCACAAACGACCTAATAAGGACATCCGAAGTGCAGAAGATGTTGCTGGCTAGAAACTTTATTGGCAGAATGTGAAGAAATGGCGGTATCTAAGTAAATGTATGGAGTGTCAACTGGTCAAAGTTGAGCATCAACACCCAGCAGGGCTTTTAAATCCCCTGCCAATTGCAGAATGGAAATGGGATACAGTTTCCATGGATTTTATAACAGGATTACCCAAAACCAAATACCAACATGATTAAGTAATGGTAGTAGTAGATACTCTCACAAAAGCTACTCACTTTATACCAGTGAAATCAACTTTCGGAACAACTCAGGTAGCAAATGTTTTCCTGAAGGAGATAGTAAGGCTTCATGGGGTGCCCAAAGTAATTGTCTCAGATCGAGATGCTAAGTTTACAGCAGCGTTTTGGAAAGGATTGTTTGGAGGGATGGGTACTAAGTTGAATTTTAGTACTGCCTATCACCCTCAAACTGATGGGCAAACAGAAAGAACAAATCAAATTTTAGAGGATATGCTGAGAATGTACGTGATGGATAGGCCATCAAAATGGGAAGAGTATCTGCATTTAGCTGAGTTTGCCTATAATAATAGCTACCAATCCTCTATTAAGATGAGTTCGTTTGAGGCACTTTATGGGAGAAAGTGCCGCACTCCCTTGAGTTGGAGTCAACCAGAGGATAAACTGGTATTGGGACCAGATGCACTACAAGAGATGGAAAAAATTGTCAAGCAAATACAAAGGAATATCAAGAGAACACAAGATCGACAGAAGAGCTATGCTGATAAGAAAAGAGTGCATCAAGAATTCAAAGTAGGGGATCATGTGTATTTGCGCATCAAACCCAAAAAGAGCACACTTTATGCAGGAAGTTGTGCAAAACTGGCTCCTAGATATTGTGGGCCTTTTGAAGTTTTAGAAAGGGTGGGACCAGTGGCTTACAAGCTGGCCTTACCCCCCCATGTTAGAGTGCATAATGTGTTTCATATTTCATTATTAAAAAGATATGTGCATGATGCTTCTCACATAGTTGATTGGAATGTTGTACAGGTGGAACCAAAAGGGGAGTTTCTGCCAGAACCGCTTCAAATATTGGAGCGGGAAGAAATTGAATTAAGAAACAGAACAGTGGCCAGAGTAAAAGTGCAGTGGAAGCACTTTACTGCTGAAGAAGCCACCTGGGAAAGGGAAGCTGAAATGATGGAGCAATATCCATTTTTGTTTAAATGAACTCTAGTAGTTGAATAAGAACACCGAGGACGGTGTTTATTTTCAGAGGGGGAATATGTAACACCCCCAATTTGTGTGTTGAATTTTTAAAGTTAGACATTTGAACTTTAATCCTAAGGGGGTGGACCCCAAGGGATGAGTATGGTGTGAATGTATTTGAATATTTTATTTGAGGAAATAAATAAAATGATTGTGCATTTTGACCAAAAAGAGAATTAGAGATCACTTGCCAAATCCATGAGGATGGATAAGGCAACAAATCCCCAAAAATCTTTCAAAAATCCTTGAAAGAAATTTATTTAGATTTGAGGAGGAATCTAAAGTTTCCTCAATGAAGAGGAGTAGTTGGGAAGAGGTGAGAAAAAGCTGGAAAAGCTGAGGAAAATCTTAAAGCAGCTTTAAAGAATCCCAAGATGGGAAGCCTAGGCTAAACAAGAAAGAAAGCATCCTGCTATTCTGGACGCAGAATTAGAAACATGCTTTGGAGAATTATGAGCTTAAATAAGCTGCTCCTAGGCAGATCAGAGGTTGATCTGTTCTAGGAGGTGATCTCTGCTCGGGGGTGAATCCTGGGAGATAAAGAGGATTCTAAGTTGGGAGGTTGGTCATCTTGCAGATTGTGTGGTATGTTCTGAAATTTTGTATTATGTTTTATTACAGTATGAATTGGCTACATATAAAATTCTATTTTATGACCATGAGAAAAATTGGTACTACATTTAACAGAATCTATCATTAGGCTCTCACCTTCCAGATTTGTTTAGTTGTAGACCAGAAATCTATAGAGTAGAAACTTCAGAAACTCTAAACCAAGGTCGGTTCAAATCTTAAGTTACTTGGTATCTATAGATGATTAATTTTTATTATGTTCCCTGTAGAAGAAAAAAATTTGATATGACATGATTATGTGTATGCTAGGGAAACATGATAACAGCATTGAAATATACCTGGTATGTAACAAAAAGGAAAAAACACCAGATAGTAGCCTATAAATTGCAGATATGAGTATTCTAACATTTACCACATATGTAGAAGGCATATAAGAGCAGTATCACCATTAAAATAGTGTTGGAAAGGAAAACACAAAAGTATTTCTATTTCATGCTTATTAGTATCACAGTTATAAGTGTAAATATTTTCTTTTCCAAGTATACCATTGACCTTGAAAACAAATATGGTATAAAAGGATTTACTAACACTTAAAGTTTTCAAGTTAAATACTATTGATTGTTTATAAGAGTACATAGCGAGAAATATAGAGTGAAGAACAAGGATATTCGAATACGTATTCCTATTAAACCAAAGAGTAAAGTTATACCCTAGAAGTGTTATAACATCCATATTAAATATATGGTATCTTGCCTTTCGAATTCATCTCTCAAATTTAACTAAATATCATTAACTTGAAACAAATGTTATGGATTTGGATCTAATCTATGCTCAAAGTATACTACCCAATGGACTATTATTTCATGAACCGAAAATAGCCATATGTTCATAAATAACGATAGAGTCATTTTACCTATACTAAACATGAACTATATATCTAACTACGAACTATATATATATGAAAAAAAAAAAGGAGATACAAATATTATTTGGACCTGTAAAGCTATATAGGTTAATAAATAACTATAAACACGAATCATAGAGGTATGAACTATGTATGAAAACAAATTTCAACGCCAAAACAAGTCGGGTATGTTGACAGTCAACGGCAACTGAGTAAACATGTAATCAACACAAACCCCAGCCTGTACTTACAGTTCGACCCACGGCGCGTCGAGTAACGTAAAGAATAAAATCATGCCGCGACGTGAAAATAATGGTTCTAAATGTAACTACGAAGATACCTACGAGTAGATTTTCCAGTTAGCGAGGAAACCAACAAAAAAAATATATACAATGATTTAACGATACATAAAACCACTGTGTGAGTGGGGTCGATGCCAAATAGGGAACGTACTGATTTTTACAGTAAGAGATAGGGTTTAAACCTCTGCAGGAGACGGAGATTGATCTCCGTTCGTGAAAAAAAAAAACAGCAGCGGTAAACCTATCTGATTCCGCAATTAAAATTCAGTTAGCAGGCAAAGACTTCTCAAGGGAGAGTCGAGGCCTGATTAGGTTGCCATGACGTGCAACACACTCATTGGGTAGACAAAAAATCCGTCAGACCATGGCGCCTTTTATCAAAGTCGAACGCGAGACAGGAAATAAGTACCAACAAAGAGAATGATACATCATACAAGTTCGAATAGTTAGAAATGACCGATCTGGACGAACGCATACTTTCTCAAGTTGAGACATCTCTCATACAGTTGAATGCAGGGGGTGGCGGTTACCTGTAAGAAAACAATCGTCAATCTGAGTCACCAAAGCATCTAACTCAAGATGCAGATAAACATAAGCTGTGCCAAGGAGTGAAACAGAAAAGAGGAAAATAAAACCCAGAATGCTTCACCTAAACAGCGCGCTGGAAGAAATCGCGGCATATCACGATGTAGCCTGTAAACCCTTAAGAAAATTAGTAGAGCGGGGTAGAACAAAAAAAAAAAAAAAAACCCGATCAGTATATATAAATTCGAACCAGATCCCGACTGAAAAATAATAAAAGCTCCCATCTAAAAATCGGACGGGATACTGAAGTATTCTAACAGCGAATAAATAAAAGAATTCCCCAGATTTAGATAGGGGAATAATCGCAGCTAAACTCTTATGCAAAACTTCTTGCGGTTGGGCCGTAGCCGACTCCTCGGTTAGGACTCTGCAGCCCGACACAGGAGGCGCGTTAGTGGTTAAGAAACCCTGTAGGAAACACAAAAAAACAAAAAATAAAGAAATGAGAAAAAGAAAACCACTAGTCGCTGTTCCGAAATGAATAGGAATGATTACTGAAGAAATCGGATCCCAGCGCCTCAAGATAAGGATGCCGAAACCCTAATATCACGGCTCCCGAAATTAGTAAATCCCTAGATAGATTTAGGAAGCGCTGTCATTTCGATATTGGGATGGGAAACAGCTGAAACTCGTCTGCACCAGGATAGAGTGTAAACCTGAGGGTAATGAATTTCAGCGGCCGGAAGCGGCGCGTACAGTACTCAGTCCAAAGAGTGGTCAGCTACCAGAACCACCCGTCCAAAATTTACGAGGTATGGGACGGAATACACTGACAGTGAGTACCTCTTCCTCATAAAGGAGACGTCGTCCCAGCCTGTGATACCATCAAAGGTAACAAAAACTTACACGCTAACACGAGTCGAATGCTGGGCGAGGCATGCATATGGTTCACATTTGGCCGCTGGTTGCGTCTCCACATATGAAGCCACACAGACATGTACTGGCTAGGAAGGCCAACAATAATCATACGCCGGATGAGCACTAACATTGACATTGGTTCGCCGAGTGGCATCTCAATCAGCGGTTATCAATTAGTTATGGATAGAATTCCATTGTTAAGCCGCGAGCTGTCCTGCAAATAACAAATAGAACGCAATACTAGATTTGAGTTAGAAAAATCTCAGGGTATATATTCTATCGATCCAGGTATAAAATCCGAACTTTATTTAAAATTAGGGTTACAAAGATAATGGGTGTGTAGTGCTGCTCCCAAATACCATCTCCCTCGGTGCATATAAGACCTTGGAAATTTTATGGCTACGTTTATAACGAGCATTATGTGGGTTGATTTTTATATCGGCATATATATATATTGTATGCGTATGGATTGATTATTATATAGGCATATATATATATATATTGTATGCGCATGGCTTTGTCATTTTATAGGCATATATATATATACAATATATGCGCTGGTTAACATATCTATATACCCATTTCATGCGGATAGGTATAAATAACTCCACAGGGCATAGTTTAACTAAGTGTAAGAGGGCGTATCAAATTTCTTTTTATATGTGGCTTATATATATATATATGTGTGTGTGTAACTATATATATATATGTGTAACTATATATATATATAGATATAACTTTAGAAAATATAAACTAAATTTGATAAGGGGAAGACATATATCTATAGGTTGTATAGATGGGTATATATCCCTCTATGTGCACTCAAGAAGTGGCATCAAGAAGATCTATATGTATATATAGATAAAAGAAATATATGTGGTATAACTGTAAGTGATATATGTAGGTATATCTGATATGCAGGTATAAAAAGAAAAGGGATGACTGAACCTAAGATCTACACTTATACACTTACCCTTTTAAATAATATATGGTGGAAAAAATTTATTATTAGGAAGATGTGGTGGAAAGGAGATCTGAATTTAATAGAGACATTAGAGGGACTAAAGAAAGATGGAACCTCAGTACCTAGAGAAAAAAAAAAAAAAAAATTTCCTAAACTGGAGGTGTGACACTATTGGTATCTTCAAACACCACATCAAGCCATCAGTATCTCCTTCATTCTTGTACTGATCATGACTTCATTTGTTGATATTGTTTCTATTCTTGTTGAGAGCATGATTGGGGAATTGACACATGAGTTGGATGTGTCCTTGAGGAGAGATAATTCCCACATTTTTTGCATTACATGTTCTAATGGGAGCATGGGAGGAGATATGTCCAACATAGCCACACATTTGTTTTCTCTTGGGCTGGGCCATGAGTTTTATAGCCATTAACTGTATAACCATGAGCAATTGTTTGATCATGTATTGTTGACACATTCAACCATTTACTATTCATTAGTAGATGTGATGATTTTTTCATATTACTTTCCATGCTATTTTTTGAAGTTACAGTGGATGAGACTGTGTTGTGTCCTCTTGAGACATTGTTTGTATCATGCATCATCATGTAAAACCTTCAGCATAATTCCCATTTGGATACTCTATGATGACCATGTCGTGTTCATCATGGATGAAATGTTTTGGGCCACCTTGTTCTCCAATGTTGGAAGGGAGATCCTTGGAGGATTGTTATTCATTTTGCCACTTAAGGGAAATACCATTGTAGCCTGAGATAATAACACACTCTACACTTATCACAAGTGGAGAGGAGGATAGCGTGGGGTAGGATATGATGCTTACCATATGAAAATTTTCATCCCACCTTCATTTCTGGAGCTCAAGTTTGAAGGAGATTTCCATGAGTTGCCATGTTGGGAGGTAACTCACTTTGTATGGATGATTTCTTTGGGATGGGAGATTTATATGTGGATGGTAAATCCCAATTCATGTCAAATATCATGCCTCAAAAAGGTTCATATACAACCAATTTTTGCCTCCATAGATGTTTATTTCTTACATGATAGCTATTTGGGATGCTCACCAAAAGCTAGTTTGCATATGTTGGAGGGAAAACTTGGAGATATATTGATGAGAAAACATATTGATCCTTGGAGGATTTTATCTTATGCAGTTTTTTGAGGACAAGCAACATTTGGGAGTAGAGCATTGTAATATTCCACTTTTAGCATGCAACTAAATTGAATATTAATTTTTGTTGTTTTCACTTAGGAAATGAATAAATGGGTAAGGAGGCCCATATAATTCAGAAATAGGAATAAAATCCCTCTTCGTATGAAAGAAGATCAGTAGTGGAGTTGGATTTCACACTCTCATGTGTGAAAGAGGACATTTTCATAAAGACAAGGTCAAGTTTGACCAAGTCAAATAGCGCAGTGATAGGAGGTGGAGATCATCTTGTGGGGCAGCGCAGTGAAAGAGGAGGGAATTTTCCTTGATGGAGGAAACCATAAGGAGTGGGACCCACGGAGAGGGAGCTTGCATTTGTTTAAAAGGAGGGCAAGACATCCATTGTAACTCATGCTTATGAATAGTGATTTCTTAGTTTGCTTAAACTATTCGCAGTCTCCTGTTTTTTAGCAGAGTTGTAGTGTTGTTTAGCATAAGGAATTCATTTTTAGGATTCATTCTCATTCTTGAGAGGCCTCTTGAGGGATTTCACTTTATTTCTCCACATTCATGCTCAAGGCCAAGCCACCTCCTTCAACTACAATGTTATTTCTGCTTAATTATAACATTGTGTTGCAGGGTGTTACAGTGGAGGTTCCAAAACACCATTTCTTGGCTTCCTCTTCAGAGGAGAGAGACTTATTTCCTTTGGGAGATCAGTAAGGGAGGATTCATAGCATATTTCAGATCTTCG
The DNA here is from genome assembly GCA_034641835.2 of Pinus albicaulis. Classification (NCBI taxonomy): domain Eukaryota; kingdom Viridiplantae; phylum Streptophyta; class Pinopsida; order Pinales; family Pinaceae; genus Pinus; species Pinus albicaulis. Next base: position 675,957,321 of record CM076578.1, read on the forward strand.
CATTTGGCCAACACATTTTATTCCACCTACAGTGCAGTATCCTTTAGTGACTGTTTTATTTTCAAAGTACATTTGCAGAGGGCGTTTGCAATGTTGGTTGGAGGGTAAGATCTTCAGTGATAGGATCAAATTTTCACTTGGAAGATCCATTAGAGGAGATATACTCATATTGTGCATCATCTTCAACTATCTCCATCTAGTTCCAGTTCTCGAGTTTCCGCTGCTACTGCAACTCCGACATTTCTGCAATTTTTCCATTTTGTATATATTTCAGACAATCCTTCTAGGGATTGTTGTATTATTGTTTTATGGGGTTGAGAGCTTTCTCTTGCACATTTCTTGAGCCATATATTTTTATATATTTGTATTATTATTCATTATGTTGCAGTATCTCCTATAAACTATGCAGTCATAGCCTAGGGAATTCTGAGTGTAGCAGTATATTTCACATTTCATGGATATGATCTATTGAGGCTTGTATTTCCAATCCTGAGTGACTCTTTCGTCAAGGAATTGTACTCTCTTGCTACTATATTATAAATTTTTTGGCTACCTACATCTTGATGTATTCAGACTCATAAAAATAACGTTGTTACTCTATCCCTTGTTCATACATAGATGCAGTCCCTTCATTGGGCACCGTAACCTACCCTACCCTACCCTACCCTACCCTACCCTAGCCTGACGTAGCCTAGCCTACCCTAACCTAACATGACCTAACCTAACCTACCTTAACCTAACCTAGCCTAACCTAACCTTACCTAGCCTAGCCTCACCCAACCTTGCCCAACCTAACCTAACCTATCCTCGCCTAACCTAACCTTACATAGCCTAGCGTAGCCCAACCTAGCCTAACCTAAATGAGCCTAGCCCACCCTAGACCATCCTATCCTAGCCTAGCTTAAGATACCCTAGCCTATCCTAGTCTAACCTACCTTCCCCTACCCTACCCTACCCTAGCTTAGCCTACTCTAGCCTAGCCTAGGGTAGCCTACCCTAGAATACCCTACCCTAGCCTAACCTAGCCTAGCCTAACCTAGCCTAACCTAACCTAAGCTCCCCTAACCTACCCTACCCTTCTCTACCTTAAACTAGCCTAGCCTAGCCTATCCTAGCCTAGCCTAACCTAACCTAGCCTAGCCTACCCTATGCTAGCCTAGCCTAGACTACCCTGACCCACCATAGCCTAACCTAGCATAGCCTAACCTACCCTAACCTAGCCTACCCTAGCTTATCCTAGTCTAACCTACCCTTACCTACCCTACCCTATCCTACCCTATCCTAGCCTAACCTACCCTATTCTATCCTACCCTATTCTAGCCTACCCTACCCTACCCTATCCTAACCTAGCCTACACTACCCTACCCTAGCCTTACCTAACCTACCCTATCCTAGCATAGCCTAGCCCAGCCTAACACTAACCTAACCTATACTATCCTAACCTACGTAACCTAACCTAACCTAACTTAGCCTAGCCTAATCTAGCCTAAGCTAGCCTAGCCTAGCCTAATGTATCCTAACCTAAACTAAACTAACCTAAACTAACCTATCCTAACCTATCTAGCCTAGCCTACCCTAGCCTAGACTAGCCTATCCAAGCCTAGCGTAACCTAGCCTAGCTTATCTTAGCCTAAACTATCCTAGCCTAATCAATCTCATCCTAACCTAACCTAGCCTATCTTATCCTAGCCTAACCTATCCTAGCCTAGTCTATCCTATCTTATCCTATCATATCCTAACCTAACCTAGCCTAACCTAACCTAGCTTAGCCTAGCCTAACCTAACCTAACCTAGCCTAGCCTAGCCTAGCATAGCCTAACGTAACCTAATCTAGCCGGAACTAGGTTTCTTTAGGGCCTTATTTCGTGGGAGACCCTGCATATTGAATTGGACAGACATCAGCTTAAAAGAAAGAAATTAAAAGCAGGTGCAAACCTTATCCTGATTAAAAGAAGGTGCAAACCCTATCAATCAAATCTTTTAATAATATGATTAATTCGAAAATTAATCTCATAAAACTATACATTAATGGAAACAAGAATATGTTTAGCATAAGGAATTCCTCTTTAGGATTCATTCTCATTCTTGAGAGGCCTCTTCAGGGATTTCACTTTATTTCTCCACATTCATGCTCAAGGCCAAGCCACCTCCTTCAACTACAACGTTATTTCTACTTAATTATAACATTGTGTTGCAGGGTGTTACAGTGGAGGTTCCAAAACACCATTTCTTGGCTTGCTCTTCAGAGGAGAGAGACTTATTTCCTTTGGGAGATCAGTAAGGGAGGATTCATAGCATATTGCAGATCTTGGCATTTGGCCAACACATTTTATTCCACCTACAGCGCAGTATCCTTTAGTGACTGTTTTATTTTCAAAGTACATTTGCAGAGGGAGTTTGCAATGTTGATTGGAGGGTAAGATCTTCAGTGATAGGATCAAATTTTCACTTGGAAGATCCATTAGAGGAGATATACTCATATTGTGCATCATCTTCAACTATCTCCATCTAGTTCCAGTTCTTGAGTTTCTGCTGCTACTGCAACTCCGACATTTCTGCAATTTTTCCATTTTGTATATATTTCAGACAATCCTTCTAAGGATTGTTGTATTATTGTTTTATGGGGTTGAGAGCTTTCTCCTGCACATTTCTTGAGCCATATATTTTTATATATTTGTATTATTATTCAGTATGTTGCAGTATCTCCTATAAACTATGCAGTCATAGCCTAGGGAATTCTGAGTGTGGAAGTATATTTCACATTTCATGTATATGATCTATTGAGGCTTGTATTGCAAATCCTGAGTGACTCTTTCGTCAAGGAATTGTACTCTCTTGCTACTATATTATAAATTTTTTGGCTACCTACATCTTGATGTATTCAGGCTCATAAAAATAACGTTGTTACTCTATCCCTTGTTCATACATAGATGCAGTCCCTTCATTGGGCACTTTTTCAAGACAACTAGGTGTGGGAGATCTGTTCAACCAACCTAGAGTGATTTGTTTGGAGCCTCCACTTGGATTTCGGTCATAGATACATTGATCTAAGGGATCCATGTCTTGGTTTCGAGTCCTCTAGGAGTCATTCCTGAAAAATGCATTTTTCAGGCATCCATTTCTCATAGTTCCCATTTTGGGATATTACACCTAGCCTAGCCTACCTTACCGGGCCTAAAATATCCTACCCAATACTAATGTAACCTACCTTATCCTAACCTTACGTAGCCTAACATACCCAACCGTAGCATAGCCTAACATAGCCAACCCCAACATACCCTACCCTAGCCTAGCCTACCCTAGCCTAGCCTAGCCTAACCTATCCTATCCTAACATAGCCTAGCCTAAGCTAAACTAACCTAACCTAGGCCTACCTAAACTAACATAGCCTAGCCCTGCCTAACCTAGCTTAACCTAGCCTAGCCTAACCTAGCCTAACCTATCCTAACCTAACCTAGACTAACCTAGCCTAGCCTAGCCTAGCCTAGTGTCGCTTAGCCTAGCCTAGCCTAGCCTAGCCTCGGCTAACCTAGCCTTGCCTAGCCTAGCCCAGCCTAGCCTTGCCTAGCCTAGCATAACCTTGGCTAACCTAGCCTAGCCTAGCCTAGCCTAACCTAACCTAGCCTAGCCTAGCCTAGTCTGACTTAGCCTAACCTTGCCTAGCCTAGCCTAGCCTAACATTGCCTAGCCTAACCTAGCCTAACCTAACATAACCCACCGTAACCTACCCTACCCTACCCTACCCTACCCTACCCTAGCATGACGTAGCCTAGCCTACACTACCCTGACCCACCATAGCCTAACCTAGCGTAGCCTAACCTACCCTAACCTAGCCTACCCTAGCTTATCCTAGTCTAACCTATGCTTACCTACCCTACCCTATCCTACCCTATCCTAGCCTAACCTGCCCTAATCTATCCTACCCTATTCTAGCCTACCCTACCCTACCCTATCCTAACCTAGCCTACACTACCCTACCCTAGTCTTGCCTAACCTACCCTATCCTAGCATAGCATAGCCCAACCTAACCCTAACCTAACCTATACTATCCTAACCTATGTAACGTAACCTAACCTAACTTAACCTAGCCTAATCTAGCCTAAGCTAGCCTACCCTAGCCTAATGTATCCTAACCTAAACTAAACAAACCTAAACTAACCTATCCTAACCTATCTAGCCTAGCCTACCCTAGCCTAGACTAGCCTAGCCAAGCCTAGCCTAACCTAGCCTAGCTTATCTTAGCCTAAAATATCCTAGCCTAATCAATCTCATCCTAACCTAACCTAGCCTATCTTATCCTAGCCTAGTCTATCCTATCTTATCCTATCATATCCTAACCTAACCTAGCCTAACCTAACCTAGCTTAGCCTAGCCTAGCCTAACCTAACCTAGCCTAGCCTAGCATATCCTAACCTAACCTAGCCTAACCTATCTTTTCCTAACCTAGCCTATCTTATCGTGGCCCAACCTAGAATAGCCTAATCTATCCTACCCTAACCTAACCTAACCTAGCGTAACCTAGCCTACCCTATTCTAGCCTATCCTATTCTAGCCTATCCTATCCTAACCTAACCTAACCTAACCTAACCTAACATAGCCTAGCCTAACTGAGCCTAACTTAAGCTAACATAGCCTAGCCTAGCCTAACCTAACCTAACCTAACCTAACCTAGGCTAACCTAGCCTAGCCTAACATACCCTAGCCTAACATAGTGTACTCTTACCTAGCCTAGCTTAACATAGTGTGACCTATCCTAGCCTAAACTATCCTAGCCTAGCCTAAGATACCCTAACCTACACTATCTTGACCTAACCTAGCCTAACCTAGTCTATCCTACACTATAATAGCCTAACCTAGCCTCCCCTAGCCTAGCCTAGCTTAACTTAGCCTCCCCTAGCCTAGCTTAACCTACCCTAGTCTAACCTAGCCTACTCTAGCCTACCCTAGCATACACTAGCCTAACCTACTCTAACCTAACCTATCCTAGTCTAGTCTAGCCTACCCTAAGCTACTCTTGCCTATTCTAGCCTAACCTAGCCTATTCTAACTTACCTTAGTTTATCCTTTAGTAGCTTAGGCTAGGCTACTCAAGCTTATGGTACTTAACTCTATATCATAATATTAATGAAGAAATCATTCAAAAAATAAATTAATTAAAAGCTATTAATAAAAGTATAAATATAATAAAACTTCTTTAAAGTAATTTAAATGTATGAAAATACAATTTAAAATACATTGAATTTAACCAAAGTAATAATGTGAAAATAAAATCTAACATAAATTATAAGACAAATGAAAAACATATTTCTAAATCACAAAAACATAATTGAAAATCATTTTAAGAAATCTAGTAATCTAATCTAAATCATCTAATCTCATAGAGTAAGAAATTAAAAGAAGGCCCAAACTCTATCCTGATTAAAAAAAGGCCCAAACCCTATCAATCAAATCTTTTAATAACATTGTTAATACTACAATTAATCTCATAAATCTATACATCAATGGAAAAAAAAAAATAGAAAACTATACATCAATGGAAAAAAAAGAATAGAGATCATGTTTGTGTGCTACCAGAATTCTTAGAAATTTATCATAAAAATATGCAATATAAATGAATATTTCGCACTTGGAAGAAATCCAAAATTTGCATCCTACTAGAAAACGAATCGAAACAGAGAAAAAGAATCAAATCAAAGAGCCATAGAGAACCTGATAAATAGATTTGCATCGGTGGAAGCAGCGCAGCTCGATTTCGATGTTGCATACGAAAGGTATATACAGTCGATACTTTGCTTCCGCAAACTCCCAATGCAAGCATCACCGCCTGCATTCCACAAGAGTAATGGAACATGGGGACTTCGAGCGCCATGCTTCATTCGTCCAGATTCTTTCTGGTGGATTCTTCGTGACAAGAGTGAAAGCATACTGCTCCATATTGCACACATCCATATCCCACACATCCATAAGAGATTTGATTTGATATTTGATAGATCTAACAAAGAAATATCTAAATTATAACCAAGAAATTTGAGACAAAGAGATTACAACTGGCTGAAATGAATTAAAAAGAAACTATGGCGAGCGAGGAAACCATAAAGAAAATGGAATAATAGAACTGAGATGAATAAACTGGGTTTTACTAATAAAACTGAGATGAATAGATTGGGTTTAGACACCCAAAATAGAGTTGTAATAAAAAAAAATAGGTGCTATTACTAACACCGTATTAATCCAAAAATTATAAAACCACTTGAAAACGAAGAAAAGACTACATATAATTCATTAAAAAGGGTTTACTTCAAGAAATACAAAATGAAGAGGCAGAAACTTACCTTTCTTGTCTAGACGGAATTAGGTTTCTTTAGGGCCTTATTTACATCCAATGATCCAATTTGTTGTAATCTTATCTTGTCATGGGAGACCCTGCATATTGAATTGGACAGACATCAGCTTAAAAGAAAGCAATTAAAAGCAGGTGCAAACCTTATCCTGATTAAAAGAAGGTGCAAAACCTATCAATCAAATCTTTTAATAATATGATTAATTCGAAAATTAATCTCATAAAACTATACATTAATGGAAACAAGATTAGAGATCATGTTTGTGTTGTTTAGCATAAGGAATTCCTCTTTAGGATTCATTCTCATTCTTGAGAGGCCTCTTGAGGGATTTCACTTTATTTCTCCACATTCACGCTCAAGGCCAAGCCACCTCCTTCAACTACAACGTTATTTCTTCTTAATTATAACATTGTGTTGCAGGGTGTTACAGTGGATGTTCCAAAACACCATTTCTTGGCTTTCTCTTCAGAGGAGAGAGACTTATTTCCTTTGGGAGATCAGTAAGGGAGGATTCATAGCATATTGCAGATCTTCGCATTTGGCCAACACATTTTATTCCACCTACAGCGCAGTATCCTTTAGTGACTGTTTTATTTTCAAAGTACATTTGCAGAGGGAGTTTGCAATGTTGATTGGAGGGTAAGATCTTCAGTGATAGGATAAAATTTTCACTTGGAAGATCCATTAGAGCAGATATACTCATATTGTGCATAATCTTCAACTATCTTCATCTAGTTCCAGTTCTCGAGTTTCCGCTCCTATTGCAACTCCGACATTTCTGCAATTTTTCCATTTTGTATATATTTCAGACAATCCTTCTAAGGATTGTTCTATTATTGTTTTATGGGGTTAAGAGCTTTCTCCTGCACATTTCTTGAGCCATATATTTTTATATATTTGTATTATTATTCAGTATGTTGCAGTATCTCCGATAAACTATGCAGTCATAGCCTAGGGCATTCTGAGTGTAGCAGTATATTTCACATTTCATGTATATGATCTATTGAGGCTTGTATTGCAAATCCTGAGTGACTCTTTCGTCAAGGAATTGTACTCTCTTGCTACTATATTATAAAAATTTTGGCTACCTACATCTTCATGTATTCAGGCTCATAAAAATAAAGTTGTTACTCTATCCCTTGTTCATACATAGATGAAGTCCCTTCATTGGGCACTTTTTCAAGACAACTAGGTGTGGGAGATCTGTTCAACCCACCTAGAGTGATTTTTTTGGAGCCTCCTCTTGGATTTCAGTCATAGATACATTGATCTAAGGGATCCATGTCTTGGTTTCAAATCCTCTAGGAGTCATTCCTGAAAAATGCATTTTTCAGGCATCCCTTGCTCATAGTTCCCATTTTGGGATATTACACCTGGCCTAGCCTAGCTTACCGGGCCTAAAATACCCTACCCTATACTAATGTAACCTACCTTATCCTAACCTTGCGTAGCCTAACACACCCAACCGTAGCATAGCCTAACATAGCCAACCCCAACATACCCTAGCCTAGCCTAGCCTAGCCTAGCCTAGCCTAGCCTAGCCTAGCCTAACCTATCCTATCCTAACATAGCCTAGCCTAACCTAACCAATCAACTAGGCCACCTAAACTAACCCAGCCTAACCCCGCCTAACCTAGCTTAAACCTAGCCTAGCCTAACCTAGCCTAACCTTATCCTAACTCACCAGGATCAACTCTGGTCAAACAGTCAGCTCATGTCGCTAGCCTCCAGCCCATTTAGCCTAGCCTCTACAACTAGCTTGCTCAGCCTAGCATACACCGAGCAGCTTCTAGTTTACTTATCAGCCTAGCTTCACAGCTTAGTCCGCTTACCCTAACATCGCCAGTCTAGCTTCCAGCCTAACCTACCTTAACCTAACCTAACTTAACCTAACCTAGCCTAACCTAACCTTACCTAGCCTAGCCTCACCCAACCTTGCCCAACCTAACCTAACCTATCCTTGCCTAACCTAACCTTACATAGCCTAGCGTAGCCCAACCTAGCCTAACCTAAACGAGCCTAGCCTTGTCCACCCTAGCCTAGCCCACCCTAGACCATCTTATCCTAGCCTAGCTTAAGATAGCCTAGCCTATCCTAGTCTAACCTACCTTCCCCTACCCTATCCTACCCTAGCTTAGCCTATTCTAGCCTAGCCTAGGGTAGCCTACCCTAGACTACCCTACCCTAGCCTAACCTAGCCTAACCTAACCTAGCCCAACTCAACTCTAAGCCTCAACCTACCCTAATTCTTCTCTACCTTAAACCCAGCCAGCTCCCAGCCTAGCCTACCCTAGCCTAACCTATCCCAGCTCAGCCACCCTATGCTAGCTCTAGCTTCACACTACCATGACCTTACCTCTATTTAATCCATGAGCTAACCCACCTTTTAACCTAGCCTACCCAAGCTATCCTAGTCTAACTCACCTCCACCTACCCCACCTATCCTACCCCTATTCAGCCTAACCCACCTAATTGACCCTACCTATCTAGCCTCTACCCTACCATACTCCTATCCTAACCTAGCTCATGACTAATCTTACTCCTAGTTTTGAACACCCCATCCTATCCTAGCATAGCCTAGGCTTCCCTATCTAACCCTAACCTAACCTATACTATCCTAACCTACGTAGCCTAACCTAACCTAACTTAGCCTAGCCTAATCTAGCCTAAGCTAGCCTAGCCTAGCCTAATGTATCCTAACCTAAACTAAACTAACCTAAACTAGCCTATCCTAACCTATCTAGCCTAGCCTACCCTAGCCTAGACTAGCCTAGCCAAGCCTAGCCTAACCTAACCTAGCTTATCTTAGCCTAAACTATCCTAGCCTAATCAATATCATCCTAACCTAACGTAGCCTATCTTATCCTAGCCTAACCTATCCTAGCCTAGTCTATCCTAACTTATCCTATCATATCCTAACCTAACCTAGCCTAACCTAACCTAGCCTAGCCTAGCCTAACCTAACCTAACCTAGCCTAGCATAGCATAGCCTAACCTAACCTAGCCTAACCTAGCCTATCTTATCGTGGCCCAACATAGACTAGCCTAATCTATCCTACCCTAACCTAACCTAACCTATCATAACCTAGCCTACCCTACTCTAGCCTATCCTATCCTAGCCTATCCTATCCTAACCTAACCTAACCTAACCTAACATAGCCTAGCCTAACTGAGCCTAACCTAAGATAACATAGCCTAGCCTAGCCTAACCTAACCTAACCTAACCTAGGCTAACCTAGCCTAGCCTAACATACCCTAGCCTAACATAGTGTACCCTTACCTAGCCTAGCTTAACATAGTCTGACCTATCCTAGCCTAGCCTAAGATACCCTGACCTACCCTATCTTGACCTAACCTAGCCCAACCTAGTCTATCCTACACTATAGTAGCCTAACCTAGCCTCCCCTAGCCTAGCCTAGGTTAACTTAGCCTCCCCTAGCCTAGCTTAACCTACCCTAGTCTAACCTAGCCTACTCTAGCCTACCCTAGCATACACTAGCTTAACCTACTCTAACCTAACCTATCCTTCTAGACTAGTCTAGTTAGCCTACCCTAGCCTACTTTGCTCATTTCAATAACTTAGCTTGTTTAACTTTACTTTAGCTTCATCTTTAGTAGTAAGGTTGAAATAGCTACTGCTTATGGTACTTTACTCTATATCAAAATATTAATGAAGAAATCATTCAAAAAATAAATTAATTAGAAGCTATTAATAAAAGTTTAAATATAAGAAAACTTCTTTAAAGTAATTTAAATGTATGAAAATACAATTTAAATTACATTTAAAATACATAGCCTAACCTAACCTAACCTAATGAAAACCTAACCTAACCTAACCTAACCTAGCCTAGCCTAACCTAGCCTAACCCTGCCTAACCTAACCTTCCTTATCATAGCCTAACCTAACCTACACTAGCCTAAGTTAACCTAGCCTTGCCTAACTTAGCCAAACCTAGCCTAGCCTAACCTAACCTAACTTCTCCTACCCTAGCCTAGCCTAGCCTGACCTAATCTAGCATCTCCTAGCCTAGCCTTGCCTAGCCTAACCTATCCAATACTATCATAATATAGCCTAACCTAGCCTAACCATGACCAACCATGCATAGCCTACCCTAACCTAGCCTAACCTAACCTAACCAAGCCTAACCTGGCGGAGCCTACCCTAACCTAGCCATGCCTAACTATCCTAGCTTAACGTAGCTTAGCATAACCTAGCATAAACTAGCCTAACCTAGCATAAAATATCCTAACCTAACCTATCCTAACATAGCCTACACTATCTTACACTAGCCTAGCCTAGCCTTGCCTAGCCTAACCTATCCTAACATAGCCTACACTATCTTACACTAGCCTAGCCTAGCCTCGCCCGCAACCTATCCTAACATAGCCTAGCCTAACCTAACCTAACCTAACCTAACCTAGCCTTACCTAAACTAATGTAGCCTAACCCAGCCTAACCTAGCTTAACCTAGCCTAGCCTAACCTAGCCTAACCTAACCTAACCTATCCTAACCTAACCTAGCCTAACCTAGCCTAGCCTAGCCTAGCCTAACCTCACCTAGCCTAGCCTAGCCTCGACTAACCTAGCCTTGCCTAGACTAGCCTAGCCTAGCCTTGCCTAGCCTAGCGTAACCTTGGCTAACCTAGCTTTGCCTAGCCTAGCCTAGCCTAGCTTAGCCTAACCTCGCCTAGCCTAGCCTAGCCTAGCTTAGCCTAACCTCGCCTAGCCTATCCTAGCCTAGCATTGCCTAGCCTAACCTAGCCTAACCTAACATAACCTACTGTAACCTACCCTACCCTACCCAACACTACCCATACACTACCCTAGCCTAACATAGCCTAGCCTAACCTAGCTTAACCTAATCTAACTTAGCCTAGCCTCACCCAACATTGCCCAACCTAACCTAACCTATCCTAGCCTAGCCTAACCTTACCTAGCCTAGCCTAGCCCAACCTAACCGAGCCTAGCGTAGCCCGCCCTAGCGTAGCCCATCCTAGACCATCTTATCGTAGCCTAGCCTAGCCTAACCTACCTTATCCTACCCTACCCTACCCTAGCTTAGCCTACTTTAGCCTAGCCTAGGGTAGCCTACCCTAGACTACCCTACCCTAGCCTAACCTAGCCTAGCCTAACCTAACCTAGCCTAACCTAACCTAAGCTCCCCTAACCAACCCTACCCTACTCTACCTTACACTAGCCTAGCCTAGCCTACCCTACCCTACCCTAACCTAGCCTACCCTACCATACCCTATGCTAGCCTAGCCTACACTAACCTGGCCCACCATAGCCTAGCCTAGCATAGCCTAACCTACCCTAATGTAGCCTACGCTAGCCTATCCTAGCCTAATCTACCCTTACCTACCCTACCCTACCCTATCTTACCCTATCCTAGCCTAACCTACCCTAATCTATCCTACCCTACGCTAGCCTACTCTACCCTACCCTAGCCTAACCTATCCTACACTAGGCTACCGAAGCCTTGCGTAACCTACCATACCCTAGCGTAGCCTAGCCCAGCCTACCCTAACCTAACATATCGTAACCTAGCCTAACCTAACCTATACTATCCTAACCTAACCTAACCTATCCTAACCTACTTAGCCTAGCCTAACCTAGCTTAGCCTAGCCTAGTCTAGCCTAAGCTAGCCTTGCCTAGCCTAATGTAGCCTAACCTAACCTAAACTAACCTAAACTAACCTACCTAGCCTAGCCTAGACTAGCCTAGCCAAGCCTAGCCTAACCTAGCCTAGACTAGCCTAGCCAAGCCTAGCCTAACCTAGCCTAGACTAGCCTAGCCAAGCCTAGCCTAACCTAGCCTAACTTATCTTAGCCTAAACTATCCTAGCCTAATCAATCTCATCCTAACCTAACCTAGCCTATCTTATCGTACCTTAACCTAGCCTAGCCTAATCTATCCTATCTTATCCTATCATATCCTAACCTAACCTAACCTAACCTAGCCTAGCCTAGCCTAGCCTAGCCTAACCTAACCTAGCCTAGCCTAGCCTAGCCTAGCCTAGCCTAATCTAACATAGCCTAACCTATCTTATCCTAACCTAGCCTAAGCTAGCCTATCTTATTGTGGCCCAGCCTAGACTAGCCTAATCTATCCTACCCTACCCTAACCTACCCTACCCTATTCTAGCCTATCTTATCCTTGCCTATCCTATCCTAACCTAGCCTAACCTAACCTAACATAGCCTAGCCTAACCCAGCCTAACCTAAGCTAACATAGCCTACCCTAGCCTAACCTAACCTCACCTAACCTAGGCTAACCTAGCCTAGCGTAACATAGTGTACTCTTACCTAGCCTAGCTTAACATAGTATAACCTATCCTAGCCTAGCCTATCCTAGCCTATCCTAAGATACCCTAACCTACCCTATCTTGACCTAACCTAGCCTAACTTAGTCTATCCTACGCTATAGTAGCCTAACCTAGCCTCGCCTAGCCTATCCTAGCTTAACATAGCCTCCCCTAGCCTAGCTTAACCTACCCTAGTCTAACCTAGCCTACTATAGCCTACCCTAGCATACACTAGCCTAACCTACTCTAACCTAGCCTATCCTAGTCTACTCTAGCCTATCCTAAGCTACTCTTGCCAATTCTAGCCTAACCTAGCCTACTCTAGCTTAACTTAGTCTATCCTTTAGTAGCTTAGGCTAGGCTACTAAGCTTATGGTACTTACTCTATATTAGAATATTAATGAAGAAATCATTCAAAAAATAAATTAATTAAAAGCTATTAATAAAAGTTTAAATATAAGAAAAAATCTTTAAAATAATTTAAATGTATGAAAATACAATTTAAAATACATTGAATTTAACCAAAGTAATAATGTGAAAATAAAATCTAACATAAATTATAAGACATAAATGAAAAACATATTTGTAAATCATAAAAACATAATTGAAAATCATTTTAAGAAATCCAATAATCTCATTTAAATCATCTAAATCATCTAATCTCATAGATTAAGCAATTAAAAGAAGGCCCAAACCCTATCAATCAAATCTTTTAATAATATGGTTAATCCTACAATTCATCTCATAAAACTATACATCAATGGAAAAAAAAGAATAGAGATCATTTGTAAATCATAAAAATATAATTGAAAATCATTTTAAGAAATCCAATCATCTCATTTAAATCATCTAAGTCATCTAATCTCATAGAGTAAGCAATTAAAAGAAGGCCCAAACCCTATCAATCAAATATTTTAATAATATGGTTAATCCTACAATTAATCTCATAAAACTATACATCAATGGAAAAAAAAGAATAGAGATCATCTTTGTGTGCTACCAGAATTCTTAGAAATTGATCACAAAAATATGCAATATAAATGAATATTTCGCACTTGGAAGAAATCCAAAAATGGCACCCTACTGGAAAACGAATCGAAACAGAGAAAAATAATCAAATCAGAGAGCCAGAGAGAACCTCATAAATAGATTTGAGTCGGTGGAAGCAGCGCAGCTCGATGTCGATGTCGCGTATGAAAGGCATATACCGTCGATACTTTGCCTCCGCAAATTCCCAATGCAAGCATCACCGCCTGCATTCCACAGGAGTAATGGAACATGGGGACTTCGAGCGCCGCTCTCCATTCGTCCAGATTCTTTTTGGTGGATTCTTCGTGACAACAGTGAAAGCATACTGCTCCTCCATATTACACACATCCATATCCCACACATCCATAAGAGATTTTGATTTGATAGATCTAACAAAGAAATTTCTAAATTATAACCAAGAAATTTGAGACAAAGAGATTACAACTGGCTGAAATGAATTAAAAAGAAACTATGGCGAGGCCAGGAAACCATAAAGAAAATGTAATAATAAAACTAGGATGAATAAACTAGGTTTGGTTTAGACACCGAAAATAGAGTTGTAATAGAAAAAATAGGTGCTATTACTAACACCGTATTAATCCAAAAATTATAAAACCACTTGAAAATGAAGAAAAAGGATTACTTCAAGAAATACAAAATGAAGAGGCAGAAACTTACCTTTCTTGTCTGGCGGGAACTAGGTTTTTTTAGGGCCTTATTTACTTCCAATGATCCAATTTTTTGTAATCTTATCTTGTCGTGGGAGACCCTGCGTATTGAATTGGACACACATTGGCTTAAAATAAAGCAATTAAAAGAAGGCGCAAACCTTATCCTGATTAAAAGAAGGTGCAAACCCTATCAATCAAATCTTTTAATAATATGATTAATCTGAAAATTAATCTCATAAAACTATACATTAATGGAAAGAAGAATAGAGATCATGTTTGTGTGCTACCATATAAATGAATATTTCACACCTCCGAGAAATCGAAAAATGGCACCTACTAGAAAACGAATCGAATCAGAGAGCCAGAGAGAACCTCATAAATAGATTTGCACCGGTGGAAGCAGCTCGATGTCGGCCCACTTAGGAAAGTTATATACAGTCGATACTTTGCCTCCACAAATCCCCGCGCTACATTCCGCAGGAGTAATGGAACATGGGGACTTCTGGTGGATTCTTTGTGACAACAGTGAAAGCATACTACTCCTCCATATTGCACGCATCCATAAGATGATTAGATTGATGTGGTGAGTGCCGATGGCTAGATCCTCCTCACAGCACCGAAGGGCATCATCTTAATTCTATTCATTCTCGTAATGTCAACGTCCTTCTCCTGGTCCAGGAAGCACTGGGGTAGAAACTCCCCAACTTCTCTCCTAAGAACTCCCCCTCCCCACACTGTAGAACTCCACGTTGGCCTTCGCCGGGATGTACTCACAGTGTGACACGAAACATTTGCAGGCTCTCCTTCACCAAGTAGGGGAGGATCCATTCGCACGGTCTCCTTCACCAAGTCATTTAAAAAAAGAATTATTTCTGTGTCCAGCTTTGCAGAGGAGAATCAAAAGTAATTTAACTTGTGAACATCATAATCAAAATCCTTATTATATAACTCTGCCTCGCAGCTTTTTTAATCAACGGCTAATTTGTGAGTGGTTGTGCCATGTCCTCCCTAGCCGTTTGATTTCTAGCCCTTTGAAGGGATAGCATCACATCATTTCTACCTGTTTGGATTTTTTTTTCATTGTTAAAAGGAATATAACAATCCACTTTCTAATATTGTTTTCATAACTACATTCTATCCTCTTACATGGACATCAACATCAATTATGGTGATGGGATAAGGCATGTAGTTATTATGAAGTCACGGAACAAAGCATAAAATTTTCCATCTCAATAATGTGAGCTTTCTTAGGGCTATTTTTAGAATATAAAAGAATTATTATAAAATTATAATATTTATATTAAAATTATAATATTTCTATTAAAAGATAATGGTAAGAGTTGTTGCATATGTTGATAGGGACACACGAATAAAGGTATTGAAATGTAAAATAGCATTACATTGTACTTAAACATATTAGATTTCATAATATTACAATTTTATCATTTAGTTATAATTAAAATATATTTGTTTTAAATAATATATATGAAATTTTTAGTTTAAATATTATAAAAACAAACTAATATGGTCATTAAATTTAATTCAAAGCCGATTAAAATAATAAGTCTAAGGTTATATCGATTATGGATAGAAATGAAAATTAAAATAATAAGACCTAACTTTAATAGATTATGGACCATAGATATTAACGATTATGTATGATATATATTTGTTATAACTATCTTATTACTAAAACATGGTACCTCCAATTGTGGTAGGAATGGTTTTATAAAGCTTACTATATGAAAAATTGTGTCACAACGTTGTATGATAATATTGTGAATTTTTAAGGAATTTTTATTTGATTGCCCAAAATGGGTGTACAAATTTTGAACCTCCACTCTCTTAATTGAGATCTGTGACTAGCTTAAAAGGTACTACCCTAATAAAAACACCTAACATGTGCAGCACAAAAGCGGAAATAGACATGTAAGTGACCAATGGATTAAAAGTGGACATAATGTTATTCCAAATATGAGATAATCTCTATTATATAATTTTTTTTAAGTTAAAAAAAATAATAGAAGTGAAGCCATTTTACATAGACCTCCATAAATACTAGGTGGCCTTGACATCAAAAGTCACCAGGATCAGCTAATATTACCCTCCAAATTCCAAAATTGTGAACCTAATATGAATTTAGAAATATTTACGGTGTAAAGCATTCTTACGCTATAAAGTGTTCTTATTTGAAAACAACTTTCCTCAAATGCCACATGTACTATTGTGTAACGTTGATTTGGATGTTAGACAATTGAAACACTATGGAACTTATGATTAAATATGGTTATTAATTAGTTAAAATAAGAAAACCGTTAAACAAGTGAAGTGTGGCCATGAAATTGAAAGAAATGTTTAAGAATCCTTTGATTTCTCCAAAATATTTGATACCAGAGTTTCTACCTTCATGTTCTGTGCCTCTCCTTCGATTTCGACCCGAGGGAGCTGGACGAAGCGGATGTCGAGGGAGCTGGACGAAGCGGATGTCAAAACCCTGGCACTACAGCCTCATCAGCCAGGATGCCAAGATACGATTCAGGCAGCGCAGAAGGTTGCAGCATGCCATTCCACTTGTGCGGCTCCATCTGTGTGTGGTTCTACGTTTTGGGGCTACAAAGATGAACTTGGTTCCTACGATTTGCATTCACGGATCCTATAAATACAACTTTGGTTCCTATTAATACAACCCACCCTTCCCGTGATCTTCATAGGCGCGCTTGGGTTTTCTATCTCATTGTGAATATTTTCGACAAATTTTATTTACAGGTATGGCAACTCAGCCTTCTTTATTTCTTTATAAGATTGGATTGTTGTGTGTTTGGGAAGAATATTTGTTGCTTCTCGTTAAATTTTGACAAATTTGAAACATTATGGCTGAGCATTATTAGGGTAACTGTGTTGTTATTCTCATGACGTACCCATGACCGTTATTGGAAAAACCAATATCTACACTGTCTTATTCCAGAGTATTGTAATCCTATAAATTCTATAAAGTTTTGATAATTTAGGTATTTTATGGTTTTTGTAGAAGTACATTTATTTTTCAATTTTTGAGAGTCGTTCGGGTTTGTAATTTAGCCTAAAATTTTTTTCTTGATTTCCTGTAAAGCTATGAACTTGGAGATTTTTTACTATGTTAGGTTTCATTTATTGTTTCTCATGCCTTTATTTTTGGTCATGGTTGCAATATTTTTAAGATGTCTTCAAATGAAAATTTGGCTGTGTGTTGTTTCTTGATCTTTGGTTTCATGGTGACTATGTTATTCCTATTATATATTTGTCTTCAAGAAAGTTCAATTGTGCTGAGAATAAAAAAGGAACTATAGCATTATGCCGGAAAGTTCAACTGTGCTGAGAACTATAACGAACTATAGCATTATGCCGGAATTGTGTGGTAATGGATGAAATGTACGCACTCAATCATACTGGACTTTCATAGATAAAGACTAATGGAATGAGAATGGTTTAGTAATTGTATTTTTTCTCGTTAAAGTTGTTTTATTTTTCTTTGAAGATGAGCTAATATATAATTGTTAATAAAATGGAAGTTTATTTTTTAAAAACTTAAAAAAATATTTTTCTTAAATTTAAAAATTATTTATAACTAAAATAATGGTTATATGTAAATAAATAAATAAAATTTAAAAGTTCGTTATAATTAAAATAGTTGCTATATATCACAAAATAAATATTTATTTGTTGAGGTGTTTTTTTTTCTTATTTATTAATTTATTGTTTCATTAATAATATATATTATTTATATGTATTTTTGAATTTAATTTACATCTTAAATACGTATTATCATATATTTTAAGATATCTAAAATACTCAATATTATAAATATTTTCTGAAAATTTTACTATATGTTCCATATATACATTATTTATAGTTTTCTGTAAATAATATGTCTAAAAAACATATGATTATATGATTATAAACATTTAAATGAGTTTTATAAAAGTAAAAACATGTAGTTTTTTAATTTAATATCTCACTTATCATAATTGATTTAAACTACATTTGTGTTAAGGTAAGTAGATAGACTTCATATTTTAACATAGATTGAATCATAGCTTCTTAATATAAAATATTTTCAATATAATTTAATATTGTAATATATTTTATAATTTAATGTTAAAATTATCTATCAAAAACCTAAATTTAGTTGATAATTATATTAAAATTTCTTTACATATTTTGAATTAAATAAAATTAAGTAGACTAACTTCAACTAACATCAATAAATATCAATTAATTATATATATTCAAAAATTTATATATTTATATAAGATAAGTGCACCTTAACAAAACCATGCTTGATTTTTATAATTGAGCCTTTCTTTTTTCCTACATCCTATTTATTTTAATGAATTATAAGTCAACTTGACTTCCACATTGAGAAAGTAACACATTTCAAACAATATAAAAAAATAGTGACAAAAGAATATTTATATATATAGGTCTTACACCTTGGTTATCATCAGTTGTGCCATGTAGTTGTGTCATGTGAGAGAATTATTCATCCTTGAGTAAATCCGATACCAATGGCACTGAGTATACCATTATCATTGGTTGCTCAACTACAAGTCGCGAGTATCGGAGGGTTTATAATAGAAAGAATCTAAGAGCGCTAGTTCTTAAAAAAAATCCATGCGCATTAGTTGTTTACAATTACATATAGACAGATTTTGGATGCATCAAAGTAAATTAAAATGATAAATAAAATGATATTCCCATATTATCTTCCACCGAAAATATAGTATCCAATCTTTCATTTGAACAACATGTATTGATAAATTACTTTAATAAATAGATTTTATTTTAGTGATAAAATTACCGTCGCTCATAAAACCCTAGTAATGAACAATAACAATAAAATTCCTATCAATAACATGTAACATATTGTACAATATAGATAATCCATGAAAGAAATAAATTCAGGGTGCTTTCACTTGGATTAATGACAAAGATAGAAGTGGACCAATTTCCCCAAGCTGGGATCCGTCTGAATATTGCCTTTGTATTAGAATTATGCAGCATCCACACCACGTGCTCGAACCTGGCAACCTTGCAGGGGACTGAAAATCTGCCCTTCAATCACTCAATGATATGTACTAGTAAAAAATGGACACTTACTCAATGATATGTACTAGTAAAAAATGGACACTTATCAAATATCCTCTTGGCAACACACATGATAGCCCATCGTTAAGTGCTTCATTTACTTGCAAACAATCCCTTTTTAATAAAAAAATATTAATTAAATATAATAATAACGTAAAACATTTCAGTCCAATAAAATATTAATCACCAATTTAATAAAAATTTAAAATTATCCTCCGATATAAATCACGATTAATTAAATAAAATGCATTATAAAGATAACAATGTCTTATCTTAAGACATGAATTAACAACATATAAATTATTTATTTTATTGGTTAAATGGAATGCATCATAAATATTACATGATATAACATATATAAATAGAGGGTTGAATATATATGAATGATTAATATTAATTAAATAAATTAAATAGAATGCATTATAAATATAACAATGTCGTAGGCTAAGAAATGAATTAACAACATATAAATTATTTATTTTATAGGTTAAATGGAATGCATCATGAATATTACATGATATAACATATATAGATATAGGGTTGAATATATATGAATGATTAATATTAATTAAATAAATATATATTATTTAAAATTATATAGATAAACACATTAATATTAAATAGATATGAAGTAAATGTATTACAATAATAAAATAAATAAATAAAAGTATAATAAGATTTTTTGTTAGCATAAATCTATTTTGAAGAGAAGTGTATTTCACAATGAAATTAAGAAATATATATGAGGCAATTAATAAATATATATGAGGTATTGATACGATTATCAAAGGATGTATTATATCTTATGAGGATTGTTTTTTTAAGTCTGTAAAATTTATTAAATAAAAAAAACTAGACACCATTGATAATGTGAAGGCTAAGATACACGATAAGGAGGGCATCCCTCCTGACCAGCAGAGGCTGATTTTTGTTCATAAGTAGCTGGAAGATGGACGTACTCTGGCTGATTATAACATTTGGAAGGAATCTAATCTGCATCTGGTGCTCCGTCTTTGTGGTGATGATTCGTCGAAGTGAAAGTTATGTTGGTCTTTTGTGATGCCTATTAGGGTATGAATAGAAGGTGCTTTTGTATGTGTAGTTGTCTATGTTTACTGTGTTGTATGTGTGGTTGTCTGTGTTTACTGTGTTGTGTCGACTATATTATCATGTGTACTTGTGGTGGTGATTCGTCGAAGTGAAAGTTATGTTGGTCTTTTGTGATACCTATTAGGGTATGAATAGAAGGTGCTTTTGTATGTGTAGTTGTCTGTGTCTACTGTGCTCTATGTGTGGTTGTCTGTGTTTACTATGTTGTGTAAACTATATTATCGTGCGTATTTGTGTATATATGGTGGGCTGGAGCCAACACTAGGCCTAGTACTGCAGTGTTTTTTCTCGGCACTGCAATAGAACTTTTTCAATCGTTAATACTCTTTTAATACAAAGACTTTATATACCTTATGGAAGATGAAAATTTTCTTTGCAGAATATTTAATTCTTTTTATGGTTCTTATTCAAGAATTTGAAATGAGCGTGCTCTTTAAAGATTTTCATTGTTGTTATATTTAATTTTGAGATGTTATTCCTCTGTCATTTTGACACTTGCATGTTCGGGACTTCTAGATCAATCAAATTACTTCATTAGAAAAATGCAGGAAGCAGGGTTTCTACCTAATTGTTCATCATTCATTGTTTGCAAGGACTTATAACTCTCTTATAGCATTGCATGCTCAAAATGCTAAAAAGGATAAAAGGATATTAGTAGTTCTTTTAGTGTATAATAAAAATGCAAATAAAAAGATATTAGTTATTCCCTCTAATACAAAATAAGGCTTTGAAGACACATTGAAAGCTTTGGGTTTTTGAAGTGGGACATTTTGATGTTTCTGCTTCACAATAGTAAGAGTAAATAGGGTTTTGATATTTTAATTTGTATGATAAAAGAAGAGGTGGACATTATGGATGCTACTATTGTTTTTAAACTAGAAAGCTCACAATTTTTTTCTTCATATTCTGGTCAGATATTAGTTTCATCTCATTCACCATAAATCATTTCCCACTAATGGCTTCATTCAGTATAAATTAAGGCTTTAAGGCTTTGAAGATAGACTGCCAGCTTTGGGTTTTTGAAGTGGGAAGTTTTGATGTTTCTGCTTCACAACAGCAAAAGTATTCAGGGTTTTGATTTTTTATTTTGTATTATAAAAGAAGAGATGGCTATTATGAATGTTATTATTGTTGTTTCACCAGAGAATAGTCTACCATGTGGCCCATAGTGCATAATAAGACATCACTATGAAAGGAAGAGCATGCCTAGGTTATAAAAAACCAATTTTTTTATCCAAACAATTCTCCAAACCTATAATTTATTTTAAATAAATTAATTCATATTTATAAGAACAATATTCAATTAAATCACATAACATATCACATATTTTTTCCTCTATACTACTATTTTCTATGTTACTGCTTTACAGCGTTTCCTTTGCAACATATGCTGCAATTGATAGTAAATTCAATTTTAAATAAACTTCAATATCTAATGAAATCCATATATTAATGCTATAAAAACTATGAAGAGCGTTTGAAGTTCAACAGAATTTGACCCACAATTTTTTTTTTTTTTTTTGAAAAAAAAAGGGGTGAAGCTTAGTGATATTTGAGACCTCTCTGTTAGCTTTTGAACAAATCCATACTCACTGATTGTAATGACCTCCACAATGTTATTTTACTGACATCACCATGAGTCCTTGATTGGTTCCATAACACTAAAATCGGTGCAACGTATAGATAAAATTTAATTTAATAATTTCAATATGAATTAATTTTTGTATAAATATAAATATTAAATATTAAATTTTAATTTTTAAATATTTTTTGTTTAAATTATGTCTGGTTTAAATTATATAAATCAAATTAATTAATTCTTTTATTATTATTAAAATATTTAAATAATGATTTTTTTTTTTAAATAAGAATAATATTTTTTTTAAAAATCATAATTTTATAATAACTTATTATCTTTATTATGTTTTGAAGTTTTTAAAATCCTACCAAATTATTATTAAAATTATATGATCTAGATTACAAGTGATATTTTTATCATATGTTTAGGGAGAATACATAATTTTATTATACACACAAACACACACACACATATATATATTCTCAAACTTGAATACTAACATGAATTAGGTGACTTAGTTGACCACTACTTGCTATCCATGAGTGAGTTTAGTTTTATGCAAGAACATAACAAGCTTGTAAACATAATAAAAGAAATCAAAATCAGTCATGAATAACAATGAATACTTTTTTTATGTGGATACTATGGAATTTAAAGTGAAACAAAGAACTAGATTGTTGTCAAACTAGTATGGAAGACCTTTGTGTGTGTTTAAGCTTATGTTTGAATGAAAGAATATATAGTGTGTGAGAATAATGTATTTTTATATAAAAAAATGGGATATACAAGGTTCATATGAACTTTATGATGTGAAAGAGTGCAACATAAAGTTTTAGTGGTCAATACCTACACATTAGTTAAACACCTATTAAATATTTATCAAACTTTGACATATATAAGCCCAATAATAATATTAGGAGAATCAATTTAAAAATATTAGAGTTTGTCACAATAGACATCGATACTAGCAACCATCCTTTAAATAATTAATGTTGAAAATGAAAACTATATTTAATCATAGCTTTTATAATCATTACACAGAGAGGCCCTCTACAACCCAATATTGAGTATATGTGTAGACATTGCATCTTACATGTTAGAAGCTAGATGTAAATATTTTTTAATTTCATTTTTTTATATTGTAATTTTGTTTCTAATTAATAAAATTACTAGAATTTCTTTTAGATAAAATAAAATCATATCACATTAAAATATATAACATATAGATAGTAGTTATAAATTAACATCGATTTTACAATATAAATTAAAATGTCACATTTTCTCTTCATATATCACACATTATTTTGTTTTTTTACCTTCCTTACTAATCATTTGCATATGTTATTGCATGGCATATAATTCCTATATTTTCTTATTGTATTTGCTAAATATTTGATCCTCACAAATTATATCTATGCACTTATTACCTAATGTTTCATGCATCTTTAATTTCCCCTATGCTGATAATTGGATCATTTGCATAATTACTATATGGAAGTATCATCTCCCTAGATGAATCTTATAACATTTAAACCTAACTATTTCACCCCCATTTCTTATTTATTTCCCCAAGTAACATGGTGATTTATTAATTCCTATACCATTAGGTCATATCACATAAATTATGTATGGTAACTCACCACATGACAAGTACATTACCCCTAATGCATCCATGTGGCCAACGCTATCCCATGTAATGAGCGAATGATAACACATGATGAGGACAAGGTATCGTATGACTATGTGAAGGGCATAGATTCGTTGTCCCCATCTAATGGTTCTTATCTTTCCACCCAAACCTTAAGCTTGTATAGACATTTCCTATGAACTAATCGGCATTTTTTCCTGGTTTTCGTATCGCTGTCGTCACTCTATTTTTTCTCTTCTGTAATTGGAAACTGGTAATAGCCTGAAATATACCAACACTATTTTTACAACACAACGATAGTGCACTATTTATGGTGTCAAGGTATTATGGTTCACTGCACTATTTCATTTTTTTTTCATTTTCCACAGTAAGGGTTCTACACTTGACCATTTTGTAAATTTAAATTTTCTAAGAGTGGTTATTATCACTTTGAAATTTGGTTTCTTGGTTTTCCATATCCTCCTAAAGGTGTGAAATTATGGTCATCAATACTCAATTTCTATTGCATAGGTTAACAGGTCGATGTTTCTTGTTGGATTCATTGGTTCATCTCCAAGAACCATGGCTACATAAGGTGACAAATTCGCTTCTTCCCTTTTTGTATGTACTAGTGAGTTACTAATTGAATTCTTATGCCTATTCTGCTTTAAATTTCCATTAGAACAATATTTACTCTTATAAGCACCAGGGTTTTATATATGCCAAAGGAAAATTCTTCAAAGTTCGATTCTTTCCTAATAACAATTTTACTCGGCCTTGCAAGGTGTCTATGTAGCCATAAGACCCAATCATTGCACAAAGGCATCAATCCTTTGTTTTACTTTACTTTCTTAGGTAATTTAATGGATCTTCCAACTGCATGTATGCATGTATGGTTGTTTTTCATTACATATTCTTTTGGATATGGTTTTCCTACCTCAGAGCTAACTTATATTACATTTTCAACAAAATGGTGAAGAACACAAGCTCCATTGACTCATACTCGGGTAATATAAATGGGAATTCCCTCGCTAATTATTTAATAATGCATATTATTTGTTTTTCTCCAACATCATTCTCGTTTGTTGATTGTGACATCTACTTTGCAGGTACACAATATACCCTCAAACCCTATCTCCGACTATGGAGGTTTTGCACCCATCTTCAACTGACCTGACATAGAGTTTTTCAAGTCGATGATTTTAGTACTTCTCCTCAAGTTTCACCTTCCAACACTTTATTTTTTCAAGTGTCTGATCTGGTGGAAAATATGAATAACTCAATTGTGTTTTGTTCTTTTATTTTTTGTTTAATGGTTGTGTAATTATGGCTAATTTTTATTCGTTGGGTAGTCTATTCCCTTTCGTTTTTTATTTTTTCTTCCTTTTATTTAAATTTGTTGCTATGGGATTTTTTTGATATTCTTTATGAGCTATCTTGTTTACATGGGTTCATAAGAGATCCTATAACTGTGTGTTCTTGCTTACTAGAAGGGAAATTTATTTTTATATGGATGCATATTGTGATAGTTATATGGCTTTGTATAGTATATATGTGTATTGTATTTATATTACAATTCCATGATCAATTCAGTTGATTAACCCGTAGTGAATTAACTTAGCTCATACTAATACCGATGGTTGAAACTAGGTTCACTGGTCAATTTGTTAAGATATAAATATCAATTAACTAACAAAGTATTTCTACAGAGGTTATGTTTATGGGTGTTCTTTGAATACGGTAGTTAACTTACTCTAGTACTCAATTTTTTATAATTTTATTTTCCTAAAAATTATTTCATTTAATTATCTAATTTTTTGATATATTACCATAATATCCGTCTCGTTTAAGAATATATCCCTAGTTTTTTGTATCAGAGTGAAGGCATTCATACTCATTATTACCCTGATTTCATATAATATCTTTTATCTTCCAACACAACCTAATTTTCCTAACTATATTTACAATGACACATCAAGTTGCACCAGAAATACTTAATCATTTCTTTGGTAACCATCATGCTCCTATGTTATCCCTTATGCCTAAGTTTAAATTTGGACATTTTAAAAATTAGGATATGACCTCAGTGTTATAAGTGCACTACTTTAACTCTCAAAATCTATTTACTCTAACCGGTAATTATTATTTTCTTATATACGGTAAACTGAATAAAATAGTTAAATCTCAAGGGTACAACCAATAATATTAAAATAGTAATAATAAACAATTTATTAACAAGAGATCATACCTTCATATCAGTGACAAGTATTAATAAAATTTAACAAAAATCACATTTAAAATCCTTTCAACCTATATATTAATCACAAAAAATATAATTCCTATCACTACAAAGAATTTACCCAGATACAAACTCTTTAGCCATGAAAATATATTGTCTACACCATTTGTACATAAATAATTTCTATTACAATACATATTTTCTACACTAAATTGTATCTTTGTTCTTCAATAGAGAGTAGGCATATGTTTACTTGCCAACCTAATTACCATTTTAAGTTCAATCCATTCCTTCAATAAAAAATATGTAGGTACCTATTCATCAACAAAATAAATCTCATAGAATTTCTAACAAGAGAATCAAAACAATCACTAAATCAGTACACTTTCCACCCAACCATGAATTGGCCACCAGTTCCCCCCGAGCCAAGATTAATATCAAGTAATATCCCTCAGAGCTTAGCAACCCTTTCATATGCCCCCTAGGTGTTTTATACCTTTTCTTCCTTAATTAACTTTTCTTCCATTAGCATTGTCCTGCTTTTACGGAAGTATTTTTGTTATTAAAGCCTTTTTTTTATCTTCAGGAGTTCTTTATCCTTCAATGTACTAGAAGTTTTCTCTAGCTAGTATATTTAATGGTTCTTTGTCTCCCATACATTATATCTGTTATTTTAGAAACATATATTTATCATGGAATATTTATCTGACTCTTATCTATGATTGAGATTAGAAATTATCTCTTTAGTTAAGTGTCTCATTTCAAGTAATTTTCCGTTCCCATTAATTTATAACTGCAATTATTGATTTCATAACCACATGTATATTGTTCATTTACATAAGTTATGGAATCACCATTGAATTCAACATAGTTTAATTCTGGAAAAATATAACAATATTAATTATTTCAAAAAACATAGGGATAAGAAAAATAATCAAATCAGAGAGCCAGAGAGAACCTGATAAATAGATTTGCATCGGTGGAAGCAGCGCAGCTGGATGTCGATGTCGTGTATGAAAGGCATATACCGTCGATACTTTGCCTCCGCAAATTCCCAATGCAAGCATCACCGCCTGCATTCCACAGGAGTATTGGAACATGGGGACTTTGAGCGCCGCTCTCCATTCGTCCTGATTCTTTCTGGTGGATTCTTCGTGACAATAGTGAAAGCATACTGCTCCTCCATACTACACACATCCATATCCCACACATCCATAAGAGATTTGATTTCATAGATCTAACAAAGAAATATCTAAATTATAACCAAGAAATTTTAGACAAAGAGATTACAACTGGCTGAAATGAATTAAAAAGAAATTGTGGCGAGCTCAGGAAACCATAAAGAAAATGGAATAATAAAACTAAGATGAATAAAATGGGTTTGGTTTAGACACCGAAAATAGAGTTCTAATAGAAAAAATAGGTGCTATTACTAACACCGTATTAATCCAAAAATTATAAAACCACTTGAAAATGAAGAAAAGGGTTTACTTCAAGAAATACAAAATGAAGAGGTAGAAACTTACCTTTCTTGTCTGGCGGGAACTAGCTTTTTTTAGGGCCTTATTTACTTCCAGTGATCCAATTTGTTGTAATCTTATCTTGTCATGGGAGACCCTGCGTATTGAATTGGACAGACATCGGCTTAAAATAAAGCAATTAAAAGAAGGCGCAAACCTTATCCTGATTAAAAGAAGGTGCAAACCCTATCAATCAAATCCTTTAATAATATGATTAATTCGAAAATTTATCTCATAAAACTATACATTAAGGGAAACAAGAATAGAGATCTTGTTTGTGTGCTACCATATTTCAAAATTGATCATAAAAATATGCAATATAAATGAATATTTCACACCTCCGAGAAATCGAAAAATGGCACCTACTAGAAAACGAATCGAATCAGAGAGCTAGAGAGAACCTCGTAAATAGATTTGCACTAGTGGAAGCAACTCGATGTCGGCCTCACTTAGGAAAGGTATATACAGTCGATACTTTTC